>JBBYHK010198260.1:0-32681 GCA_038382065.1 Adansonia grandidieri | reverse complement strand
GATAAGTCGAGCCTAGGATCCTAGTCTAGGTCTTTCATCTAAAAACTCAAAATTTACCTTCTTGCAAAAATTGGAATTGATGAAAAATATTATTTTCATCTCGGCGTCATATTAATTGTGGTCTTTTCATCACAAGAACATCAAGCAACATCAAGTGCACCTTGGACAAAATGGTGTCTATTGGTATTTGCCTTATTCCTGATACTCAACAATAGCCAATGAAAGATAGCTATAGACACCCTATTTTATCCTACCATCATCCAAGGCATCAAAGATTACTATGTGAGGCATCATCGAAGTTATTTGGACAAGCGCAGATCTATCATCCATCATTCCTAGCCATGATAAGATGTTCGAAAAGCCAAAGGTGCATAAAATTCACATTTTTTTATATATGTGTCAATACAAGGTCTTCGTGTATCATCATCAAAAATTCAAATTTTACATGTTATATCAACACAAAATGTTTGTTAATTTATACATTAGCTTGTTGTATTGATACAAGGCTTGATAGTAACGAAAATTATGATTTTTGGCCAAAATGTATCGATTGATAAGTAATTATATAGATACAAGCCTCAATGTATTGATGCATTCTCCAGTGTATTAATAAAGATGGGAAAATACATCGATACAAAATGCATTGTGTATCGATACACACAAGCAAAATGACCCAATTGATGACACTTTCACCCATTTGCATATTACATCAAAACTCGAATTAGACCACGTTTTTGGCACTAAAAATCATCCAAATTCATACTGGGCCTTAGCATTGGATTTGTGTTTGGATCAACAAAATTTTTTAGGCCTAGATAGCCATGACAAGGGACATTTTCATGACTTAATGCAATTTGTTATAGGGCATCTTGGTACCTTCTTATGGCTTTGCTTCATAAAGTGGCCTTGATCCACTATTTTTGCTTAGGCAAGCTAATGGAATTGAATGGTAACTGAGCATGGTACCTTTCTTCATGTAAGGTACATACACTAAACCCCAAAACACCTTTGCTTTTTATATTTTATCTTTACTATTTATATAGTTAAATAGGCCAACATTGGCTCAATTGAAAGGGGACTTTTACATACTTTTATACATTCTCCCTGCATATAATAGCCTCCAAAAACCTTAACGCATTTCCATTTTGATAGCCTTCCATACCAGCCAAAAAAATACCTTCAAAACACCATTTTAAGCCCTTTTTTCATGTTTTTCTTCTTGCTAACTCCAAGCAAGTGAGAAAAAGCTTTAAAGGTAACATCTTTTCCTTGGAAAAAGCTCATCTTTATGGAGGAAAAGCCATTGAAGCTCTTATTGGTATATTTCCTTAACTTATTTCTGTATTTTGTTGCTATTTCATTTGCTACATCATACTATTAACCCTTTCATGCAACTATGACCTCTTGTAAGCTTTATGCATCTCCTTTGATGTTTTGTTCATAAGCCTAACTTTGACATGAATTTAGGTTTAAAAATCATGTTTTTATGTTGTAGTGAAATTTCCAACCTTATTTATGTCATGTAAGCATCTTTCTTTATGCTCATATCATGTTCCATGCCTTCCTAAATATATTTGAACATGTTTAAGCATTTTTATTGCCTAAAATTCATGCTTTTATGCTATCATTAAACTTTCAACACTTGTTTATGTCATGAAAACACTTTCTTTTATGCTCATACCATGTCTCAAGCCTCTATAAATATATTCTAGTATGTTGATGCATCCTCCATGGTTTCCTTATATTTTAACATGTTTCTCTAGTAAAAATGATGTCTTACTGATGTTCTAGCATATTTTTATCATTTCACAAACTAAAATGTCTTTTTTAACTTGTCCTAAGTTGTTTGTGCCTTGATTTTATTGTCAAAATTCCCTTTGCTGGTGACATGGTTAATAGGCCATTCCATTGTCCCAAACTACTTTGGAATTGTATGAATGAGTTTGTGAAGCCACTGTCATTGACCTCCTTTAGACATGGACATTTAGATGTCCATAATCAAAATCTAGCTCGAGGAGACGTGGAAAAACTAAAGGAACCCCCTATTTTATGCTGGCAACATTGTAACCATGATTGAAAAATTATTTCCTAACCACAATAAAATTTTCATGAGTTTTTTGATATTTGTCCTTAGAAGAGCTCGAATTACCTTTACAATGGTGTCTCGTTTGCCGTCAGATCATTCTGGATGAAAAAGTTATGATTTTTTGAATCAATGTTATCTAAAACCCATAGAATCAAAGATTTCCATTCTGTGTGGGCCATTTCAGCCTATCAGATGATTTTTATGGATTTTTAAATTATTTTACCTAAAACATGCATGAAATTCACTTTCTAGAATGGAATCATTTGTGATTCAACAATTCTAAGTGGGTCCAGTATGATTTTTCAAAATCTACTACACTCTTTCCACTACATGCGATGTTAGTGTTGCATTAGACCTAAATTCAAAATTTTGTTACTCTTGGAAAGCTATTTTTCAAGATTTTTAGAACATTTTTTGTTAACCATTATCAAGTCACCTTTCTAATGCTGCCTCATTCACTCCCCAAAACCTTCAGACTAGTTTAAAATAAAATTAAAAATAGGGATAGCATAATGTTGTCCCCTATTTCAGCATTTACCAAAATTAATTGTTTTTCCAAAATGCCCACTTCAAGGCATTCAAATGCCTCTAAATTAGACCTATCGGACCTCTTTGACTTTGATCAAGGCACAAAGCATTTTTCAAAATCTACCATTCCTACTTTGTTAATTTCCCATTTTTAAATAAAAATTATTTGACTTTGTTAAAAATTTAAAAATGTCATTCTATCAAAACATTATTGAACCTTTGTTAATTTAAATCTTTCACTCTCATTTCTTAAAAAATTACCAAAATTTTCATCTTTAGGGATGCTCTAACCCTACTTTTCAAAATTTCACTCAAAATCAAACTTTCCCTTTCTCAAGTTTCTCTAGATTTCTTTTAATTCCAAACCCATTTTTCAAGCCTTAATTAATCTATAAATCCAAACATGTCTCAAAGATTGTTGATTTAGTTATTTCTAGATAATTGATGACAATTATGAGATACATTTTGACTAACCCTTTTCTTTTGCTTTTTTTTTTCATGTGATTTATTTTGTGCAATATTATATTATTTTACTTTTGCCTTACTAACACATTTCTCTTTGTGGTGTCCATTTTACATTCATATTTCCAAATTATTTTCGAAAATCATAAGGCAATGTACCATATCAATATCTTTTTAGTGCTTAACACAGAATATTCATTTTTTTTTTAAATTAAGTCCAAAGATCATTTTTAGTCAAGAATCTCTATGTTTTCCACCTTTCTAAGGCATATATGAGATTTAAATTTTCTGTAAAAACTTAAATTTATCATTTACACAAATTCATGCATAAAAAGGGATTATATTAAAATAATGGCAAGTCAAAACTTAGGAAACTGATTATATAGCTAGAAGGTACTGATTTCGAGAGTCATAGGGATATTACTACTTCCTCGTACATAACCAACTCTCAAACCCAATCGGTGAACTTTGGACCAAGTAAACCCTGGAATCAATGTTTCAAGTTTTGTAACTTGAAACTTCGATTTCAATAGGTGTCAGTCATGCCTAGCCCAAGTGATCGGTGGCGAATCCAAGTGTTGGCCACTTCATGGTGGCCATCCAAGATTGGTTAAATGAGTGATTTGTTCACTAATCCCCCTTCCATGTTACAATGGAAGAGTCCCGATCAAGTGACACTTTCTCGTCAAGAATTTTATCATTTTGCAGATATATATTAAGTGCTGCATACTTCACGCTCCATGAGGATTTTTTAGGGGCATGTTGCGATAGCATATACTACTTGCCACTAACAGGACTAGATGATCTTTAGTGCATTAATTTCCTCTTTTTCTAAGCTATTTCTTGCTTAAGTAATTGGTCTTAACATTTCTTATGAAATGTGATAGCATTGGAATGAATGTTCTCATTTCCATCAAATGCTCAAAGCATGCAAATAAAGTACAAATTGGCTTTAAGAGAAAAATGTAACCTCTTTATTACTAAATACTTCTAATAAGTTATGAATATGATTCTTTTGTCACTTATGTTACAACATAGGTAGAGCCATTGACTTTGAATAATTTATATAGTCATTTGCTAACCTTTGAACTTTGGTTACAGCAAAACCATTTGCTATTAATGTTTCAACTATTTCGGCAAATACAGTAACTAAAAGCAATCTTAATCAAGTTTGAAGAGGATGCTATAACAATCCAACACCATTTGGTCAACAAATGTTTCAACATAACAAACATGTACAAGGTCATAGATGTTCCATCATGAAAAATAGCCAATCCAACTTGTCAAGTTTATGGCAAAGTAGGACATAATGTAATTACATATTACAATCATTGTGATCTATCATGAGGAGTAGAATACCAAGTTTCCATTTCTTTTAAACAATATAAGTACCATTGCTTATGCTATTAAGCCATCCCCTGTTTTAGATTTAAACTAGTCCCCAAACACTAATGTGAGAAATCACTTGACTCATGATCTTAGTAATCTTTTAGTCCATGATAAGTATACTAGTCTTGAACAAATTCGCATTGATAATGAAACAGGTTTACCTATTCACCATATTGGTTCCTCCCTTTTGATTACTCCTTATTCTTCATTTAATGTTGAAAATGTCTTACATGTTCCTCAAATTACCAAAAATATATAATCAATTGATCATTTTACTCATGATTATAATGTATTTTTTGAATTGCACCCTAACTTTGTTCTTGTTAAGGATCTGTACATACGAAAAATCCTTCATCAAGGGTAATGCAAAGATAACATGTATTCATCACTATTATAAGACAACAAGGTATTCCAACTTGTTAAATAGGTGTGCGAGTAACATTTAATCAATGGAATAATAGGTTTAGTTACCTAGCTTTTTCAACCGTTCATAGGATCATAAGCTTCCAATTCAATAAGAATAAAAATCTTAAAAGTTTTTTATGCATATCAACAAGCTAAGAATCATCAATTACCTTTTAAGTTTTTTATTATTAGCTCAAAGAATCCTACAGAACTTATTTTTTTAGATGTTTGGGGACTTTCTTAAGTAGTATCCACTAATGATTATCATTGTTATGTAAGTTTTCTTGATGATTATAGTAAATTTCTTTAGGTGTTTCCTATTACTCATAAATCTAATGCTCAGCATGTTTTCCTTTAGTTTTAGAAAATTGTTCAATGTTTATTTGATTATAAAACTAAATCAATTCAAATTGATTGGGGAGGTGAATATCTAAAAATAAATAAAATTTTGAGTAGTATTGATATTTTTCATAGGCATCCTTGTCCTTATACTTGCCAACAAAATAAATATATTGAAAAAGGCATAGACATGTAGTTGAGATTGGTTTGGCCTTAATGGCACATGCATCAATTCCAAAAAAAAAAGCCCTAAGATATGGCTTTTGAAAATGCTTGTTAGTTTATAAATAAATTACCTTATCCAATAATTAATTATCAAACACCTTTTGAATGTCTTTTCAAAATTAAACCTGATTATAGTTTTTTTAAAACTTTTGGTTGTGTTTGTTAGCCTTATCTTCACCCTTATAATTCTAATAAAATGGACAATAGGTTAAAAAAACTATGTTTTCTTAGGTTATAGTCTACATCATAGAGGTTACAAGTGCCTTGATATCGGTACAGACCATTTTTAATGAAATAAAACAACATAGAGATATTTTTAATCAGATATCGGTACAACTAATTAACCCATTTGGTGAAATAATCTATAGCCACTAAAATAAAATGATGATGGTTTAAAGCTATAGAGGTAATTGCCCCACTAAGATCCATGCCCCACGTAGAGAATGGCCATGGAGCAGTTACGATGTGTAGCAATGAAGATATTGCATGAATCTTATCCGCATAGATTTGGGCATTTATGGCATTTTTGAGCATACTTAATACGGCCTCCTTCCATAGTCATCTAGAAGTAGCCCAATCTCATAATTTGTCTTGCCATTTTATGCCTATTGGTGTGAATTCCACAAACTCTTTCGTGTACTTCATCTAAGATTTTTAGTGCTTTAAAAGCATCCATGCATCTTAATAACGTCTGGTTGTAGTGTTTCTTCTAAAGGATCTCGCTGTCAAAATAAAGCTCATCACTAACCTTTTCAAGGTTTTCTTGTCATTTTTAGAGGTATTATCCATATATTCTCGATTCTTGAGATGCATTTTAATATCATAATACCATAAACAACCATCTGATTTAGCTTCAACATTATGACAATATGCTAGAAATTCACACAAGTTCATCTGAATCAAGATTGCTTTTTTTTCTTATTCACCTTAACCATCGAGGTAGTGGTGGTGAGAGCATCTACCATTTGATTTTCATCTCAAGGCAAATAAATAAAATCCACCTTATCGAACTCTTGCAACAATTCAAGAATCCACTTCTTATATTGGGACAACCTCGAATCATAAGTTTCCCACCCCCATGTAGCTAATAAATCACTAGGATTGAATTGTCGTAAACTCTCAATCTCAAACACTTCCTTCAATGGCTGTATGAAGTCTCATGACACACGCTTCATATTCTGCA
The DNA here is from genome assembly GCA_038382065.1 of Adansonia grandidieri. NCBI lineage: Eukaryota > Viridiplantae > Streptophyta > Magnoliopsida > Malvales > Malvaceae > Adansonia > Adansonia grandidieri. The sequence continues at coordinate 26,064 of JBBYHK010198260.1, read as the reverse complement.
ACGTTCTTAGTGTAATCAAAATCTAACTTGGTGATAAAAGGATAATAATCTTTTGAAGGGGATATAAGAATTGCTCTAATCCTATGTCTTAAAGCATTTGAGGCCCCATCAAAATACATTTTTCATTCTAGTTTCTCAATTTAATCCCCTTCCTCTTCAACAAAAACATTCATCAAGAAAATCAAAATCTAAAGACTGATAATCATCCAAGGCACGGCTTGCTAAGAATTCGGCAATAGCGCTTCCTTTAACTCCTTTTTGGCTCATATAAACTACATCATATTCTGATAATAAAACTTGCCATCTCGCTATTCTTCCAGATAATGCATGAGCTTCAAACAGATACTTGATCAGATCTATCTTTGCAATCAATCAAGTAGTATGATATAGCATATATTGCTTAAGCCTTTTTGTAGTCCAAACTAGGACACAACATATTTTCTCTATTTGGGCATAATTTACATCATATTCCAAAAACTTCTTGCTGAGGTAATAAATTACCCTTTTTTTTCCTAATTTTATCAGGTTGCCCCAACATACATCCCATTGATCATTTAAAGATAGAAAGGTATAGCATAAGAGAGCCCTCTGAGACTAGTGGTATAAGGAATAGAGGATTTGCCAAATATTGTTTGACCTTTTCGAATGCCATTTCACAATCTTCATTTCATTCTTTTGGGTTGTGTTTCTGAAGAAGCTGAAAGATTGGATCACATTTGTCTGTGAGTTGGGAAATGAAGCAGGAAATGTAATTCAATCTTCTGAGGAAACTTCTTACTTTTTTTGGCATGTGTAAAGGTGGTAATGCCTGAATGTCTCTGATCTTATCAAAATCAACCTCAATCCCCTTTTCACTTATGATAAAACCTAACAGTTCATTGACTTACCCTAAAAGTACATTTTGTTGGGTTCAACTTTAATTGATATTTTCTGAGTCTTTTAAACAATTTTTGTAGATCTGTGAATGCCTCTCTTCTTGGGGAAACTTAGCAATCATGTCATCAATAGATATTTGAATTTCTTTAAGCATCATGTCATGAAATAAAGTGGCCATCACCCTTTGATAAGTCACCTCTGTATTCTTTAGCCCAAATGGCATCACTTTATAACAAAAGGTGCCCAAACGATGACAAAAGTTATCTTTTCCATGTCTATGGGTGCCATTTTAATCTTATTATAACCCAAAAATCCATCCTGAAAGAAAACAAACAATTCTTTGTGGTATTATCAGCTAACGTGTCAATATAAGGGAGAGAAAAATTATCCTTTAGGCTTACTCGATTTAAATCCTGGTACTCTATACATATTCTAACTTTCCCATCTTTCTTAGGGACTGGGACAATGTTAGCAGTCTATTTTGGATATTTTGCCACTTCAAGAAATCTAATATCAAATCTTTTCTTTAATTTTTGATAGCATTTCAGGTTTCATCCTCCTCAATTTCTGTTGAACTGACTTACATTCTGGTTTTAAAGGTAGCTTATGAACCACTATTTCTGGGTTTAAGCTTGGCATGTCTTGATATGACCACGTGAAGACATCATCAAATTCCTAAAGCAAATTTATTAATTCTACTTTAGTGGCAGATGTGATAATAGTTCCAATTTTGACTTTGTTTTCTATCATCCTTATTACCTAATTTTATAATCTCTGTGGGCTCTTCACGAGGCATCATTCGTCCATCCCCCTACTTAATTAATTTCAACAAATTAGGTGACAAAGTGCAATCATTGAAATCTTCTTCGAGATCATCCTTGTTCGAATAAATGAACTGTTCAAAATTGAATTTTGAATCCTAAAAGAGGTCATCCTCTTTTTTTTGACCAAGAGATCAATAAAAGTAGACAAAGTGAAAATAAATAAACAAGAAAATATGGGATGATTCATATATGAGTATGAAAGCGAAAAAGAATATGGATATCAAAGAGATTGAATATATATACAAAAAGTTTATGCATTTCATTTCTAAAGATGATGATATGACATTTTAAGCCCTTTACAAAAATATTTTTGTATGTTTAGGCAAAACAAATGAGATGAGTTCTTGAAATTACTTTGGATTAAGCCTAGACACTATAGTTCTCTTTGTAATAGTCCAATTTGTCCAAACATATCCATGAGGGCAAGGATGAATTCCATGGTCGTTCCTCGACTTATTATTATCTGACTCAATTGTATCATCACTTGTTTTTTTTCCTTGAGCAACGGGATTGATGACTCCACCATAGCAAAAGATTTCCTTCAAAAAAAAGATAGAGAACTAAAGCTTGATTCGAGTTTTTTCATTTAGCCTTTTTTTCAATCTTTCTTTTTTAGTTCCCTTCAGGGTTATAGCCGAATCCATACCTATCTCTTTTTCCAACCATTTGGATAGATCGATTTGTCCCCTATAGGCATTTACCAAGCCCTTTTCCTACCCGGGCACTTTTCCTCACCATGAGCTTTAAACCTATGAGTGCTTTTAGAGAGGTGAGGCTTTAAAAGTAGAGATCCTTAAGTAATGAAAGCAGCATTGACAACCTTAAATGCTCTAATTAAGCATTCTTTTGCATCAACATTTGTTTCGACGCAGGTAGCATCAGTTGAAGTCATGGTGATTATATCTTCCTCCCCAAATATGCTAACCAACTTATCATCAACTATAAACTTGATATTTTGATGAAAAAATATGGTACAGCATCGACATAGTGTATCCAGGGTCGTCTTAAGAGACAGTTGTATGTAGGGGCAATATCTAATACATAAAATTCCACTTTAAAGGGATAAGGGTCGATAATTAAAGAAACCAAAATAATTCCCTTTATCTCTCTTTTAATGCCATCAAAAGCTTTCACCACTGTTTGACTATGCCTAAGTTGACTACAGTTTACTGGCAATCAAGATAAAGTAATCCATGGCATGACATTCAACGTTGAACCATTGTTAATAAGCACTTTAGGAAGTATAGTCCCATTGCAATTAGTTGTTACATGAAGAGCATTGGTGGAAGTAGTCCTACCTAGCAGGATCTCATCATAGTTGAAGCAAATAAAATTGTCAACAATGATATTATTCACCAGATGATCAAACTTGTTGACTAAAATATCTTGTGGGACATAAGCCTGATTAAGCACTGTTAATAAAGCATTTCCATGAGTCTCAAAACTGAGCAACAATGCCAACATAGAAATTTTTAATGGCTATTCTATTAATTGATCCATGATGTTATACTCGCTGTGCTTTATGAAGTTTAAAAATTTAATAGCATCTTTTTATTTAACAGGTTCTTAAATCTCTATTAGGCTATCTTCAATAGCTACTGCCTTCTCAGATGTTTACCTTTTTATTTTTGATCTAGCAGTAGCTTCACTACTTTTTGGGTTGTAAATACGTCCACTTCAAGTTACATGACTGACCCTAGTAATATCAACTATCACTGGTTGACTTGTCAAGGCTTATGGAGTTACTACTCTAGCATCATATCTCCAAGGCACTTGTTTGTTGTCCATATATGGAAAAGGTGTAGAAGTTCAAATGATAAGCTTTGGAGTTTTATTCTTGGAAGGGACGGTTTTTGGTTTATTACAATAAATGATCAATAGATGACCAACCCAATATGGCAATGTTTCATCAGTCATACTGACTAAGTTTTTTTCATGTGCAGTGCTTTCTATATAAAATTCAACCTCACCATTGTCCTTTATTTGTTGAATTAGAGCTAAAACATCTGAACAATTCTATAAACTATGCCCTAAAATAGCATGAAACTTGCAAAAGTTTAGGCTTGAGTTTAATTGGCAATTTTTATATTCATGATTCTGACTAAGAATTTTTCCTTCAATCAGAATAGCCCAAACATTTTCCATTAGGGTTTGGCCCTTTAGAACATCCCTTTTCACATAATATTTTCTTTCGACAATTAAGGCATTAACCTCTAGCTTGGGATGGTTGGGCAGAGGATTTGCTGTTACATTGGGTCTTAGAGCTTTATCAAATTTAAAAGCTCTTCTTTTAAGTAGGCTATGTACCTTGTTTTTAAAAGTGATATAATTTTCAATTGCATGACCTGCTATTGCATGGTATTCACAGTAGGTATTTGGGTCATACCGGCTAGCAAGTTACCTTCGTATGGTTTTGTAAAAAGTGGAGCTACTAATTGAGCATCCAAAAGCTTATCAAATATTTATTTGTAAGAATAAGGGAGAGGCTTATGACGAGGTCTAGGCTGGTTGGTTTAGATTTTTTTGTGTTTGGTTTTGAGGATAATTCAACATGATGGTTTGAGGTATTAATGAGGTAGAAGATTGGGGCGTATTAAAAGGTAAGGTCTTCTGGGATTGTTAACTTTGGTTGCGATAAAAGGGATGAGACTCTTAATGGAATGGTTGGCTACCATAATTGGTAGATGAAGCCTTTCTTTCTTTTTAGCATGTCTGGTCTTCTTTGCAGTGGAAAATTCTCTTGTTGCAATTTTTCTTAGCTTTATGGTAGCTTCAATCATTTTTCTGGAAATGACAAGATAAGAGAAATTCTCGGTTGTGTTTTCTACCAACTTATTCATAGTAAAGAGGACATAAAATGCCTACAAACAACATAGTGGTTTCTTTCTCAGTTAAAAGAGGATGCACTTGAAAAGCCACGTCTTTCCACTTTTAGGCATATTCTTTAAAAGACACCATCGACTTCATTTCCATATTTTAAAAGGTTAACTATCTGAAACCCATTCAGCCATGTGCTTATATTGTTGTAAAAATGCATTGGCTAGATTCGACTAGCATTGGATCTGAGTATGGGTCAAATTGTTATACCAATTTAATGCTAACCCAATTAAGCTTTCCTGGAAATAGTGAATGAGACGTTTGTCATCATGTGAATAACCTACCATTTTTTGGATAAACATCTTGATATGAGCTTATGAGGAAGTGGTGCCTGTATATTTCTTGAACTCAGGCATTTTAAATTTTAGTGGCAAAACCAAATCAGGAACCAAACTAAGATCTTCAACATCCACCCTGGTATAGAGCTTATCTTTCTCTATGGCTTTGAGTCTCCTTTCCAAAAGTTATAGTTTTTCTTTCTCGATTTCTACTTCAGTTTGCCTTTTTGCTTTTGTTTTTCTTTTTCTTCTGTAGCAGGAGTTGTAGACTCCTGTCGCGCAAGGGCAGCTCTTGTATCTACTCCTTGAGAGAGAGAGAGCAGTAACGATACCTTCAAGCTAATGCACTGACTCTCTTGCCACGAGTAACTTCATCAATCTTGGTATTTGAGGTTGCATTTCCTCTTGCCTCTTGATCATAATCTCCTAAGATTGACATTGGTTTTCTTTAAGCCTTTCTAGTCTCACTAACTAGTCCTCAGCCATTTTCTTTGCTCTAGATCTTGTGTAATAATGGTGAGTAAATTGCTATTTAGTGGATCTCTCTTGATTTGCTCTAGATCTAGTGTAATAGTGGTGAGTAAAATTCCATATTTTATTAAATTATAAATTTATTAATGAATGTATGAAAATGTGTGTATATGTGTATGATTTATGTATAATGTGAATGTATAAATGCACTTGTAGGAATGCTTGCTTTAACCAAAGATTCCGAACTCAGAACTTTTCCATTAACTTTGTGACAAATTACATAATTACATTATTGATCCTGTAAGGATTACATCCAAGAAAATTCTTAACTTGATCATATTGTCTCTAAGCCTCATCTAAAAATGGAGTACAACATACCCGTGTTGTCCTCCAGGATTAATTTGCATCTATAAGTTTCTAATCTTTTACACCATTTTCCTCGGTTGGATGACAACTGAATGGATTTGTTCCATAAGATGATCTATATACATTTGTCGACCAAAAAAGTTAGCTGCCCATCGTGCTAACATTATCTTCAGCCCACCATTGTCTATCAGCTGAATATGCATTTAGATTATGATAGGCTTGCTCCCAGGCGCAAATATCATCTCCCCTATGTAGTGACTTTGTTTTTCCTCCAGCAATTGAGATACCCTTTCGTGCTCTTGATCCAAGGCAGTTTAGAGTCGTCTATTCTTTTCAGTAGACCTTCTTAAGTGGATAAGGCTATCAGCATGCTTTTTTCTTTCTTTTTCAAAAATAGTTTGTTTGGCTTCTCCTTCCAAAGCTTTAGTTTTTCATGCTTGCAATTCTTCATTAAGCTTGCACACTTCTTCCTTCATCCCATTGGCAATGCTGCTAGAACTCTCAGATATCCCAGCAAGTTTCATTTTCTTATTCTGTTCAACCCAGTCATTCTTCATTAGGTTGTACTTTTCTTCCATTTTTTAACTTCTCTTGTTTTGCTTCCATCTTTATTCGTAAATAAGCTACTTTTTCTTGAAGCTGATGATTCTCGTCACTTATTGTTTTTCGTTCTTTGGCAACTTTCTCCTTAATCAAATCAATCTTGGATGGCATGATAGGTTTTGATTGAATAGATGCTTCAGGAATGGTCCCATTCTGAGTCAGGAATGATTATGTTACAATCCCAAACTCTCTTCCAAGCATCATACCTTGAAGTGGTCTTATCTATGTGTGCACGCATTTTGGATTCATGCCTTGCTCTCCATTGTAAAGCGGCTATCTGAAGTGACTTTTTATAATCATCACTCTAATATTCTAAGTCAACACCAGCCAAATTTGACATCATGAGAATGAATTGCTACGATCCATATTGTCTTCAAACCAATAATGGCACATAACCTACGGTGCCTTATATGCTAAGTAAAGGCACATATAGCAGATTACCATACTGATACACAAAGCATTTTTATGAAAACCATGGCACCCTCTAGGTTATATCAGAGGAAGCTAAGTTCTTAAGTGTCTCAACCCATTGTTTCTTGGTTCCAGACTTGGGCCATTCTTTTTTGATGAATTACTGAAGAGGCACAAAATGTGGAAAGTAGGGTTTAACTTTATTTGCCCCTTCATCCCAAAAATGACTTTGAACCCAGATATATAATAATAAAGCACTTCCAAAGAATCTCCCTTAACCTTCTTTTCAGCATGCATTGAGTGCTCTAATTATTTCAACTAGAATTGCTATAGCGAGGTGCATGTTTCTTTTTAATCAGTCAAATAAATCCAACACTACTGCCTCAACATGTCCCAACACTCTAAAAAAGAAAACCATCCTGTATATAGGAAGAGCTAATGCATCTAGAGCCTTTTCAGTGTTGGATCACTCTTGGATATATCTTCGTAGATACTGCCATGAAATGACACTGGTGTTTTTTTTTTTGCTTTAAGTAACGATGGACGGATTTGAAATCACGATCCAAGACTTGAATCAATCTTTTACGAAAGCTAGTCGGATTGTGCTCTTTGCAATAGATAGGTCTCATCTCCAATGGCCTAAGCCTGAGAAGAACCGATATCTCTTCCACTGTCGGAGTCATGTCATGCTAATTGAATGAAAAACATTGAAATGACGAATCCTAAAACTTAATCATAGCCCTGACTAACTGTTTATCGATGTGTATTTTGAGTAAGAGAGCAATCTGTCCATATTTTTCTATAAACTGGGTTTGCTTTGCACTTCCCCATTGATCCCATATTTTGGCCAACTCTTTCAAATTATTCTAGCAAAGGTCTAAGTGTGTAATCTTTGGCAGCTCTAACATAGAACCTCTCAGTACACAATCTTTGTCCCTTTTCTGGTAGAATTCAAACTGAAAACAAACCTCCTCATATTCCTTGGAAACAATCACTGCACGTATTGGCGCTATCATAAAGTTAAATAAAAATCGATCTAAGTTAGGATTCTTTTTAAAGCAAGCATTCCTATATGCTTATGAGGAAAGAAAAATGCACCAAAAGGGGAAGAAAAAGAGAAGAATGAGTTAGTATTCTTAAGAAATATTGAATTCAACTAAAATTTCAAGACAATGAAAATCACAAATTATTCAAATAAGGTGTAAATAAATTTTAAAACAGCGAAAAACACAAATTATTCAAACAAGCTATTAATATTATCCAAATAAATAAAAAAATATGAAAATAAAGGGAAAGAGATAACTTTCTCCCTTCATGTGTCCTTAATTATGGTGATGCCTAAAATTAGGCATGGTTTTCACTAGGAGGTTAGTATGGTTCACTATATGTGGTTTATGTCAGACCTCTAATTAGGTTTTCAAATTCCTCGAGCCCTAAAAGGACCAACGAGGTACCTTACCCTTATCCATCATGGGTTTATGCCGAAATAGGTCTAATTCGAGTGGGCATGTCTTCCATATCTGTAATGAAGCTAACACCTTGGGCAGACGTAGGAATCTACACCTGGTAGCCTTTTTGCTGGCCCATATAGAGGAGAAACTACTACATGATACACATTGTGTGTGCAAAGGGACAAATTTACCTTTTTATAACAACATTAAAAATAAAACCCACTATCCTAAGCCCCAAAAGATAAAAAACAAACATGAAAAGATTAGTGCAAAATAAATATTAATAATTTTTTTTAAGAAAGGGGAACTTAACATTAAATACCAATTAAAATTGAACTAATTGAAATTTGGTTAACACGTAATTAATTTTAGGCCTGACTCTTTAGATGCCCTTAGTGGAGTCGCCAATTTGTCGCAATGTGGCCCGGATGGGAATCTTGACCAAACTCGACTTAAATGGCCTTTGCTCCTATATTTGTTAAATTTACAATTATTTTATATTCTCTTATTTCTATAGGCCATATGATTGTCGACATTTTCTTATTTTAGGGACTGGGTGGTCGAAATGAATCACTTACTCGACTTAACCCTAAATAGTCTTTACAAAATGACTATTTATTTGAAGTCGCCATCAATCTATTTGGGCTAGGTGAGATTAGTCACCTATCAAAGTTTATATTTGGAGGGTTATGAAACCCTAGAATACTAACGCTGAGGCCTGCAATCATACCAGAGATCATATAAAAGGGTCTAAGAGTTGGTTACAGTCACAAGTAAGGATCGACCCTCTCGTGATGCCCAAAATTGGTACCTTATTAATCACATGTCAACTTGAATTTTAATTTTTATTTGGTTTCAATGTATGGCATTTAATTATAAATTCCCAAAGTAATAATTTATGAAACAAATTTACTATTCCATGTTAGGAAGATCGGGTTTTTAAATTTTGAAAGTCAAAATCTCTTACGTGCTACATCCGAGGACCAGTGGAACATGAAAGCTTTTTATCATTCTTCTTTGTATCATAACGAAAAACCAAAAGAACATGAAAGGTTTTAAATTTCAAAATATCTTTCGCACCCCGGTGGAGGGCCAGAGAAATGCAAAAGATTTTATTATATATTTTTTAAAATTCATAAAAATCTCGATTTTTATTTTGAAAAGGATATCTTATTATTAAAAAAATTCATAGAACCTCTCTCATATTTTGGGAGAAATTCTACGTATTATTCTAACCTAGAGACGTTAGCTTAATTTTCTAAAAAGAAAATTTTATATTTATTGAAAATATTTATAGAACATCCTAGGACTCGATAACAATCTAAAATGATGAATCTATTCCTAATGTGTATATTTGGCATGAAAGTATCCTAGTAACCACATAGGACTTAGTTCTAATGCAAAAATACCAAAATACCCCTAGGGAATACCTTCGACATGAAAGTATTTTGGTAACCCTAAAAGGCATGAAAATAATTATGAAAGGTTGAACCTATCCTAAATGCTCATCTTGGAAATAAAAGCATCCTGATCACTATTTAGGACTCAGTTCTAATGAAATTACCAAAATGCTCCTAAGGTATACCTTCGACGTAAAAGTATCCCAGTAACCTTAAAGCACATAAAAGTGATCATGGAAGGTTGAACTTATCCTAAATGTACATCTTTGGCATAAAAGCATTTTGGTGACATTTTGGTGACTACGAAGGACTTGATTCTAGCAAAATTATCAAAATGCCCTAAGGTATATCTTCAACTTGAAAGTATCCTGGTAACCGTAATGGACCTTAAAATATCTAGGAAGACTGTACCAATCCTAAAAATTCACCTTTAGCATAAAAGCATCCTAATGGAAAAAACTACAAAAATGCCCTTAGGGTATACCTTCGACATTAAAGTATCCCAGTAACCTTAAAGGACACTAAAATAAAGATGAAATAATTTTTCTACCCTAAAGGTCAAAATTAACATGTCTAAACTGACTTAAAATGCAAAATTTATAATTAAGCCCCTAAACTATTAAAAATTATATTTCATACCCTATGGAAAGTCGAGAGAATACAAAAGGTTTTGAAGATTTCTATATCCCTACAAAAGACTATAAGAATAATAAAAATATTTCAGTGTGATAAAAATAACCATGATACCCATAAACACTAAAATTTATAATGTAGTCCTTAAACTTTCTAATTTTGCACCTAGGTCCCTACATAAAAAAACACTAAAAAAATCATAAAACATATGAAAGTGAACATTAAAAACACAGCAAATATAATCATGAAGATTCAGCCAAACATCTTGGCCTTAAAACAAAATTTTTCAACATTTTACAAAATAATCCCTAAACTTTTCTAATATTTACATTTAAATCCCTAAACTTTTCTAATATTTACATCTCACCAAAAATCATTAAATCAAGTGAAAATTAACACAAAAATCATGGCAAAAATATACATGAGGATTCAGCCAAGCACCTTTGGCCATAAAACACTTTTTTTACGTATTTTGCAATTTAGTTCCTAAACTTTCTTAAAATTACAAAATGACCCCAAAATGTTAAACCACCTAAAACATGTTCAAAAACAAACAAAATTAGTTTTCCAATAGCCCATGAAACTCATGGCCAACCCAAAAATGGCACAAAAAATTTATGTATTTTGCATTTTAGTCCCAAAACTTTCTAATATTTACAAAATAAGCTAAATAAAATCCTACATCACAAAATCAGCCTTTAACAATTCTGTAGGCATGGTATTTCAGCAAGAAATAATTTTATTCATCACATATTTTCATAAATATTAACATATATATGTTGCAATTTTTACCAAACATGAATAAGCATGAAATATAAAAATAATGAACAAATCAACATGAAAATACTAAGGAAACATGTATTCATGAAAATAACAATATATACATTAACAAACACAAATAATCTCAAAGAATATCAAACTATTTCTAACAAAAATTTAACTAAAACAACAAAAATCAAAAACTTTAATCATAGCCATCATACATGGCCTTTCAACATAAATCAAATTTCATGAGCTCAAGTATTCATTTGGCTCATGAAAAAGAAGATTCAACCAAAAAATAAGCAAAAATTAAGAATTTTACCTTAGAAAAGCTTGAAAATCTAAGTACTTTAGTGTTTTTTTTTTTTCCTTTTTTCCTTAAGCCTCTCCCATGAAAACAACTCCTCCCCCTTTTATAAAGGTAGGTGAGATTTGGCCAAAAGGATTTTGTGATCCTCTTGGCCAAAATTCCAGGAAAAAGAAAGAAAAAATAATTTAATATATTTAATTTATTATTTTTATCATTTTTATCATAAAGAGATAAGACTTGCATTAATTTGACAAGCAATTGAAGTCACTAAAAAATATTGTCATGATTGCCTAGATAATACCATCTAATTGGTAATTAGAAACCAACTAAATTGGCTAGGGATAAGTTATAAATCAACAAGACTAGTTTCTATGAAACTAGTAGCAAATAATCATAAATTAAAATAATAATAATAATAATAATAATAATAATAATAATAAATATAAAACAAAAAAATTAATAATTATAAACAAAATTTGAAAATGAAATAATGATTGGAACTTTAAACCTCGTAAAATTATACGAGAAAAAAACCTTGTCAAAAAAATTGTCATATACAAAAAAAATACAAAACTAATAAAATAAATTAAAATTTTCAAAACTAATTTAATATGATTTAAACAATAATATTTGAAGAATTATGAAAATCATAAACTTAGAAAAATCCTACCAAAAAAATTTATGGGTAGAAAACTCCGTATCACGGTAACAAAAAAATTTTAATACTCATAAAATAAATAAATTTTTTCAAAACTGATTTAATATAATTAAATAATAATAGTTAAATAAATTTAAAAATTAGAAACTCAAAAAAATCTCACCGAAAAAATTTATGAAGTATAAAACCCGTATCTTGGTAACAAAAAAAAATTCTAAAGCTCATAAAATAAATTGAATTTTTAAATAGTAATTTAATAAGGATTAAATAATAATATTTAAAGAATTTTAAAAATTATAAACTAAGAAAAATCTTTTCAAAAACTTAAGTAAAAAACTTCATATTTTGGAAACAAGAAGAAAATGTAAAACTTATGAAATAAAATGAATTTTGAAAAAACTGATTTAATGGTAATTAAATGCAAAATTTTTAAAGAATTTTGAAGTTGAAAACTTGAGAAAATTCCACCATAAAATTTTACAAATAAAGGAAAGCTCATATTTTAGAACCAAGAACATTTCAGAGAATACATTAAAACTTATATAAAATAAATTAAATAAAATATATCATCCTCGTTATTAATTTAGAAAATGGTAAAGATGAAAATCTAGAATCCAAAATAATTTTACCAGAAAAAATTTTACGAGTATAAAACTCGCAATACTATGAAAAATTCAAAATTAGTCACAAAAATGGACAACCTAACTCCCTATGGTATAAAATACCAATATGCCTTTTTTCTTGAATATTTCTGATTTTTCAGAGTACATATCAGCATAAATACCATATAAATATCGGTATAATTATATGACGGTCAACTTCCTAAGTTTAATGAAAAATTCACTAAAAATTCCTAAAATGGGAAATTTTCAAATTTTCAAAATTTTGACAAGAAATATTTGTCTTGTATATCCGAAATTAGATATCAAAGTGTGGCTCTTTTTTGTCACTGAACTTACGACCATTTAAACATGACTACAAATGTCTTAAAAATGTCTTGCTCAAAAAAAGCCATTCCTAATGAAGGTGGCCATTAAGTTCTTAATCTTAGATATTCAAGATTATCCAAAAAGAGACCCGAATGAAATTAAGCATCTATAGTACCCAAAGTTCAAGTACCTTATCTCTAATTATCTTTTCTACTTTAATCCTCCATTGACAATAGATTCCACATCAAATCAGGTTTATTCTACCTCAGACACTTTTAATAACCTAATATCTAACCACACACCCTTATCTTGCCTACCCTCCCAATCACTAGATAACTTATCTTTTCCCTTCAAAATGAAACTTCATCCATAACTATGCCATTACTAATGCAAGAAGTGTAACTTGATCCATAACCAACACAACCTTTAGGCTATATACATCACTGCAAACTTGATTGAGTAATAATGTTGTCAAACCAAAACAATTTATCGAGGTATGATACGTTATTCTCTTCCTGCAACATTTTGTAAAAACAATAAGCTAAAACCAACATGTTATTCGCAAGCTTTTAAATTTTCTAAATGGAAATAAGCCATGAATTTAGAATTTAACGCATTTATGTGTAATGGAACATGGTCACTCATTCCTTATCAGCCTGGTATAAATATTGTAGGTTGTAAATGGGTTTCTAAGATCAAAAGAATAGCAGATAAAACCAGTGAAAGGGACAAAGCTAGGTTAATTGCAAAAGGCTTTCACCAATAAGAAAGTTTAGATTATGGAGATACTTTTAGTCCTGTGGTAAAAGCAGTTACTAATTAGGTTGTCTTGTCTATTGTTATCTCAAAAGATTGGCCCATTCATCAAATTGAGTACAAAACACTTTTTTACATGGTACTTTTAAAAAAGATGTTATTCAACAACCACTTAGTTTATTCATCCTAAATTTCCATCACATGATTGCAAATTGCATAAGTCTTTATAGGGACTCAAACATACACCTCAAGCATGGTTTTCTCAGTTAAGTCAATAGCGTGAATTGGAGATTGTTGCTTGCAAAACAGATTATAGCCTATTTACTTGTCACTAGGATTCCCTTTGCATTTATGTGCTCATTTTATGTTGATGATATTTTGATTATCGATTCACATAACGACAACATTTCACTGATTATTAATCTCTTGCTATTGAGTTTGCTATCATTGATTTAGGGCCTCTGCATTAGTTCTTGGGCATTAAAGCTTCTTGGTAAAGGTCATATTTATTTATTTCTCAAGGTGAGTACATTTTTTATCTTTTGAGGTGAAAAATAATGTAGCTAACCAAACCAATAACTTCTCCTATGGCTATATCAGAAAAATTGTCCAAATTTGGTGCTAAATGTAGGATTGTTGTAGGAGCCTTACAAAATCTCATTTTCACTAACCTGAATATATCATTTGCTATGAAAAAAGTTTGTCAGTTTATACATTCTTCCACTTTTGCTCACTAGATAGCTCTGAAACGGATCAAAAGGTATTTAAAGTATACAATTTCTTATGGGTTGCTTTTCAATAAGACATATCTACTAGTCTTAATGCTTTTTGTGATGCAAACTGGGTTGGCTACCCTGACGATAGGCGTTCTACCAATGGATATGGAATTTCCTTAGCTATAACTTGATTACTTGGAGCTCTTGTAAACAATCACAGTGTCTTAATCTAGTAGCGAAGCTAAATATAAAGTATTAGCCAATGCAGCAGTTGAACTTTGTTAGATTCGAAGTGTGTTAAAGAACTTGGTATTTTTCTTACTTCTTCTCCAACTTTATGGTCTGATTATATTGGACCAATATACTATAGACACTTAATTTTATCCAGATCTCCTTTTCAGTACTCCTAATTATCCAAGACAAAGAATCTAGCTATCATGCTGATATAGTCAACCTCTGTCGGGTAGTTTACACATTTTTGTAACTTATTTTATCACATATAAATGGCCCTATTGGCATGTGACAAAAAAAATGCCATTAAAATATCATCTTGGATATAAAGAATGAATATTTAAGAGAAAATTTTGTTTTTAAAAATTTTCTTGTCAGATTTTCAAAACTATCTTTGTAAACGATATCACGAACAAATTTCGAATTTTTAAAAATTTTTAAGATTTTTTTTTATGAAACTTGGAAAGTTGACCATCGTTTATATTTATCGACACTGGTGTAGTATTTATGCTGATATGCACTTTAAAAATTCAAAAATATTGAAGAAAAAAATACAAATTGGCATTTTCTACTACGAGTGTCAAATATTGATTTTGTTAATTAATTTTGAAATTTTCATAACGTTGCAAGTATATGCTCGTGGAATCTTTCCTAGTTAAATTTATTCCAAATTTAAGAATTTCACCTTTTTCATTTTTAATAATTAGTATTTTGTATTTAACCCATGTTATATGAGTTTCAATGTATTTTTTTAAATTTTCTCGGTTCCAAACTATGAGCTTTCCTTTATTTATAAAATTTTTGGTAGAATTTTTTCAAGCTGCAGACTTCAAAATTCTTTAAATATTTTCATTAAATAACCATAGAATTAGTTTTGAAAAATTCCAATCCATTTTGCAGATTTTTCTCATTTCCAAAATATAGAGTTTTTTACTCCGTAAAACTTACTCAGTTGGATTTTTTGAGTTTATAATTTTTAAAATTCATCAAATATGTTTTTCAAAATCCATACTAAATCAGGTTTTGAAAATTCAAAATATTTTATGTGCTTAGAATTTTTTTTATATATATTGATTTTCTTCTATAAGGATTTTCTTGTATAATTTTATGAGTTTTGGATTTCCAATCAATATTTTTTTCATTACTTCACTTTTAAAATTTTGTTTATAATTTTTAAATTTGAATTTTGAATTTTGAATTTTGAATTTTAATTTTAATTTTTACATATTTATTATCATTTTAATTTTATTTTAATTATGGATTTTTTCAACTAGTTTTATGGAAACTAGTCTAGTAAATTTCCAACTTTTCCTTTAACCAATTTAGTTGGTTTCTAATTATCCATTAGTTAATATTATCCATATAATAACAAGAAAATATGTTGAATGACCACTAATTTCATGTCACCTAACTGCATCTCAACTTTTGGTGCAAATAAAATGAAAAAAAGAAATTAATTAAAAAATAGGATTTTAGCCAAGGGATTTTTTGGATCCCTTAGACATTTTGAGAGGTTTCTTTTGGCTTAACAAAAGGGAAGGGAAAAACACAAAAAAATTAAGTTTTCTTAAGTTTTAAAGCTTTCCAAGGTATAATCTCTTATAACAAGCTTCAAGTTTTGTTGGTTTTCATGCATTTTTCTTTTTTTTTGGTGAGCCAAATCTATAATTACGCTCATGAATTTGGTTTCACATTGAAAGGTGAAGTATGTTTCTATGAAACATTTTTGTTTGTTTTAATGGTTATGTTTGATTATTCTTGATAATAGCTTTTTTTATGGAACTTGTTTGTGTTGATATTATGTTGATCTTTACAATATGATGTTGATTTTATCATGTATATGTCTATTTTATTACTACTTTCCATGGTGTTGTCTTGATAATGTGTTGTAAAAATATGCTTTTAGGCTTATGTTTCATGATTTTTTACATGTTCCTATTGAGATAAACTTAATAGAAAAAGGATATATGATTGTTGTGTTGAAAAAAATTGTTTCTTTTGTTTTTTTATGATGGCCAAAAATCATGGAAGCTTTAATGGTTTTTGGTTGTTATTTTTATGATAATTTGTGTTATTTTCTAATCTTTGATAATTGCAAGGACTAAATAATAAATTTTTCAAAAATTTTGAAGGCCATTGATGGGTAAATCCATGTTGGCTGAACCTAACAAAGTGTGATGAGTTGATATTATGATGTTTTGGTTGTTATTTTGTAAATACATAACAGGTAAGAACCAATATGTAAATATAAAAAAATATAGAGACTTTTGTATAAATATTGAAAAATTTTTAGGCCAAAGGCAAGTAGCTAAACTTTGCTTGTGAATTTTGTATGTGATTTTTTGTGATTATTTTAATTTATTTGGTGTTTAATTTTATATTTTAATTATATAAGGGCTAATTTGCAAATTTAGAAAAGTTTAGGGACCATTAGGAAAATCTAGCTTTTTTGGTTAAAATAGTCATCTCTAACATAAAATCATCCATTTAAAATATTTTAGAATATTTCTAGTATTCCACTAGTCCTCTAATAGTGTGTTAAAAATATTAAAATCTTTCGTATGCTTTCAGTTTTTCATTAGGATATGAAATACAATTTTGGAAAAATTTAGGGACTTAATTGCCATTTTGCATTTTGGGTCACCTTTGATATCCAAGCTACCCATTGAGGGTAAAAATCATTATCAGTAAGTGTTTCATGGCCTTTAGGTTTTAGGATACTTTCACATCGAAGGTATACCCAGAGGCATTTTAGTACTTTTCCTTGAAGTCGAGTCCTTGGTAGTCATTGGGATATCTTTATGCCAATAGTGTGAATTTACGATAGGTTCATAATTTTTACCAAGTTTTTTAGGGTTACTTGGATACTTTCATATTGAAGGTATACCCTAATAGCATTTTGGTAATTTCCCTAGAAAAGAGTCTTATGTGATCACCGGGATACTTATATTTTAAAGGTGTACAATAGGAATAGGTTCTTTTGTTTATGAGGTCATCAAGTCCTTTAGGGTTACCAGGATACTTTTATATCAAAAGTAAACCTTAGGGATATTTTAGCAATTTACATTCGAACCAAGTCTTATGTGATCACTGAGATGCTTCTATGCTAAAGGTACACAGTAGGAATAGGTTCATGCATCTATAAGTTTATAGAAGGTTTTAAGGGGACTCAGATACCTATATGTCAAAGGTATGCCTCAAGGACATTTCATTAATTTATTTTAAAACCAAGTCCTTTAAGATCAAGGGGATACTTTCACATCAAAGGTGCACTTTAGAGGACATGTTAGTTATTTCAACCAAATTAGGATCTTTAGAGTTAAGTTTAGTACCTTTCGTTTAAATCGGATCTTAAGGAATTTTTATATAATTATTTATATAAATTTGGAATTTTTTCAAATTAAGGCAATGTCTCCAATGTTAAAATGTTATGTTAGAATTTCTCCCAGCTTATGAGAGAGGTTCTGCTAACTATTTTAATAACAAGATATCCTTTTCAAATTGGAGATCAAGACTTTTATAGATTTTGAAAAAATAAAACCTTTCTCATTCCTTTTGTCTTCTAGCAGAGTGTAGATATATTTTAATTTTTAAAACCTTTTATGTTCCTTTACTTTTTCAATGGAGTACAAAAGAGAATGATAAAAGCTCACATGTTCCACAGGTCTTTTGGTAGGGTGCGTAAGAGATTTCAATTTTAAAAAATTTCAAAAACCCAATGTTGTCAATATGGAATAATAAATTGGTTTCATAAAATATTATTTTGGTAATAATAATTAAATGCCACATGTTGAAACAGGATAGAAATTAAAATTCAAGTTAACATGTAATTAATAAGGTACACATTTTTGGGCATCATGAGAGGGTTAATCTTCACTTGTGATTGCAATTGACTTTTGAACCTTTTTCTATGATCTCTAGTATGATCGTGAAACTCAGAGTTGGTATTCTAGCGTTTTGTAACCCTTAAAATATGAATTTTCATTGGCGACCAATTTCACCTATCCCAAACAAATTTGTGGAAATTCCAAATAAATAGTCGTTTCGTAATGACTATTTAGCGTTTAGTCGAATGGGCGATTCATCTCGACCACCTAATCCCTAGAAATAAGAAAATGTTCATGATGATATGGTCTAGGAAAAACTGATCAGATGCGCAGTGGAATTTTCAAAAAAATTTTAATCCTATTTTACTAAATTGTGTTTTTATATACAATAAAACCATCTTAATTAGTTAACTTATTGTAGATCTTAAGATGCCATCCAAGAATTCCTAGATTCGTGTGAAAGCTTTAATCAACTAGTCTTCTCCACTATTCTCTAATTCCCAGATGGTAGAGTGCATGGGCACTCTTTATCTCGATCAACTCCAGATTCATATGACTTGAATCTCCTTAATGACCACCTTGTGCCACCAGGTTTAGAATCACGAGATATTGTAATTAAAAACATCTAGATGTGGCACCAAAGTTCAAGAAAAAACCCTAGGCATAAGCCTATTATTTATAAAAGGTAATAAGGCAACCCTAATTTTAATTTTTTAATTAAAATAATTCTTTTATTAATTCCATAAAAGCCATATATGGTGTCAACCCTAATATAGATACCCACTATAATTTGGCCTAAATTCTAGTAGCCATAGACAATATTTTGGCCCAAATTTATTTTATGGAATTTTGCCCATTTAATCTGAATACTAATTAATTTTGATAAAACTGTTAATTTTATTTATCCCAATAATTTTTCATAACTCCAATTCTAATTCGAAATAAAAACATAGCAATTTTATTCAAATAGAATAATTATATACTAATTACAAAATAAAATTAACTATAATAAAATAATTAATTTAATCATAAATTAAAATAACCAAATAAATAAAATAATTTTTAATTTATTTAGAATATTATCCATATTTAATTTATAAATAAATATTTAAACAAGTCTTAATAGATATTAAATTAATCATATAAATAATTAATTTCCTATATCTATTTAATTTAAATTAATTCCTATATTTATCAAAAGATAAATATAATTAATTTAGATTACTAATTCTTGTCTAAATAAATATTTAATCAAATTAAATATATATTAAATAAATAATACCAAAAAAATCATTTGTATTTATTTACTGAAGGAAATGCCCAAACACCTAAAGTAAGTGAATCCAGTGTACCATTTAACTATATTGAGAATATTTCATCTCCAGATATTCTGATCAATCAGCAACCTTTAAAGAATTATATTTAGCTAGTGGAGGGACCAATCGGACATATATAATTAGGCTCCAATAATCTATGTATTAATTATTCTATCCCGAGTAATTAATCACATAATTATTAATCTCAAAGTCGTGCCACTAAAGACCTGAGACGACACTCCTTATTATATATTGTATTATGTAAGATTTATAAATAACTTTCCAGTCCAATAACCTTGTTATTTGTGTAATCCCCTCGTATGATATCTGCGTTCAACTTAAAGTTAAAAGTCCATTTTACCTACTTGATCACCTTATCTTAAAGTCCCAAAATACTCTCCATGTGAAAATGATTGTTCACCACATGTGAACAATTTATCATTTAACATACAAACGAGCTAGGCCTCGTCCATTTTCACTATAATGCCTTTTAAGAGGATAACCTTAATTTTTTATAGGAGATATGATTCCATATCTACAAGTAAAACTCTAATAGAGTATAAGTCATATGCCCAATGAACTGGTCTAGTAGCTTACTAGTTCGAGATGTTTTAGCCTTTGGAATGTCAAGGCATATAAGTTATACACATGGAGTCAATTACTTATTCAAGATTAATATAATTACACTATGAACATCAAAAGTTAATTAATCTATGTAAACAAACTTATTAATGGACTAATTGCACTTTGGTCCAATCCAATATATCACCATTTCTAGGTAATATATCTATGTCTTTGCTTAGGATTGAAACTGCTCTAGATGACCAAGAAAAGCCATCTTCCCAATTGGATTTAAACGAGATAATAGTCTTACCATGCGTTAATTGTTCACATTAACCTCATAGACTATGGACTATCAATTTAGACTACTTACCTTAGAATGTTGTCTTCCCCAATGTAAAATCAATTATATGCAACATTCTAACAATATAAACACGAGTAGTTAATGAGACACATTTGCTTACATTTACTTTAACATGTAAATCTAAATGAGGACAGAATAGTGATGATGTAATGTTAACTTAAATATATATAAAGAATTAATTCAATTTAATGAAATACATCAAAATATCTGTCATCCTTAGGGTATTCCTAACAATCTCCCACTTACCCTAAGGGAGTAAATGAGTTATGTCTCGAATCCCCATACCTTTAACGTGCCTTTCAAAACTCCTAGCCACCAAAGTTTTAGTAAAGGGATCAGCAAGATTGTCCTCGAATTTAATTTTGCAAACATTAACAACGACTTCCATCACCAATTCTCTTATAATGTGGTATTTCCTATCCATATGCTTTGTCCTCTTATGGTGTCTAGATTCGTTGGTATTTGCTACTGCCACACTATTATCATAATAAAGTGTAATAAGTCTATCCATACTAAGAATTACCTCAAGGTCTCTAAAGAACTTGCGAAGCCAAATCACTTCCATATACACTTCATAGGCAGCAATATATTCAACTTCCATTGTGAGCCAGCCA
Source organism: Adansonia grandidieri (assembly GCA_038382065.1). Classification (NCBI taxonomy): domain Eukaryota; kingdom Viridiplantae; phylum Streptophyta; class Magnoliopsida; order Malvales; family Malvaceae; genus Adansonia; species Adansonia grandidieri. The sequence goes on along the minus strand of JBBYHK010198260.1, from coordinate 4,830 downwards.
TAGAAGTTTGTTTTACACTTCTCCATATAATGGCACCTCCTTTTAAGAAAAATACAAACTTGAAAGTTGATTTCCTTGAATCCCCACAAGTTTGGTAGTCTGAATCCTTATATCCCATGGGTGTTAGGTCCATTTCCAGAATAAACCAACATATAGTTCCTTGTTTTCTTAAGATACTTGAGTATACGCTTCACAGCTTGCCAATGCTTGTTACTAGGATTTGACTAATATCGACTGACAATACCAACTTTATAACAAAAACCTAGTCGTGTGCAAAGTATAGCGTACATAAGACTACCCACAGCAAAGGCATTAGGGAATTTCTTTAAGTGCTCTCTGTCTTCATATGTCTTAGGGTCATCCAATGAAAGAAGGAATCCCACCATAGAAGGTTGTAAACCCTTCTTGGCATCCTACGTTGCATACCTTTCAATAATTTTTCAATATATGAAGCTTGGGACAAAGCTATCATCCTATTTTTATATCTCTAAAAAGATGAATACCTAAAACATAATTAGCTTCCATTAAATTCTTCATGTCAAACTATTGCAACAACCACAGTTTGATCGATAACAACTTTCCTACATCATTCCCAATGAGTAATATGTCATCAATGTATAAGATTAGAAAGACCATTGTGCCCCCCTTTAATATGTTTATAAACACAAGGTTCATTAATGTTTTGCTCAAATCCAAAGACCTTGATTACTTGGTCAAATCTTTGGTTGCATGAGCATAAGGCTTGCTTTAATCCGTAAATGGATCTAAATAACTTGCAAACTTTTGTTTCTTGGCCTTTTACTACAAACCCATCTAGTTGCATCATATAAATGCTCTCGTTAAGATGGTTATTCAAGAATGCAGTCTTGACGTCCATCCAGATCTTGTAATTAAGAGCTACAACAATGGTAGAAGAATGCAAATGAACTTTAGCGTCGTAACAAGTGAAAAGGTTTTGTCATAGTCGACACTAGTATTTTGCCTTTATCCCTTTGCCACTAGTCTAACCTTAAAAGTTTTGACTTTTCTTTCAACATTCCTTTTTCTCTTGTAAACTCACTTACACCTTATCAGTTTTAGCTCTTCAAAAAGGTTTATAAGCTTCCAAACCCAATTGGATTTCATCAAATTCATCTTAGTGTTCATAACTTTTTGCCAAAGCTTAAAATCAACATCATTCATAGCTTCAACATAGGTGATTAGATCATCATCATGTTCCATGGCCTCAGTTGATATATCTCACTTATACATGAAAATTAGGTTTCTTAAAGACCCCCCACTACAATGAAGCTCCCTAGGTGTTTGCTCATTTGCATGTCTTTCTTTGGAACTTGGAATAGAATCCAATATTGAAAGATATGGAGCAACTTTATTTCCTGATAATTCCTCAAGCACCACTTTACTTTGGTGCTTTAAGTCAATCATGTAACTTTCCTCAAGAAAGGTTGTATGGGTTAATACAATGACTTTCTGCTCCTTCGGGTTATAAAATAATCCTCTATTTATTCCCTTAGGATACCTTACAAACACATATAATTTTGAACGAGATTCCAACTTCTTTGCTTACTTATCCAATACATGTGTGGGCACCCCTATATTCTCATATGTTTAAGGGAGGGTTTCTTGCCCTTCCATAACTCGGTGGAGTTTTAGGAGCTAACTTAATTGGAACCTAGTTTAGAATGTAACATGATGTTTGCAGTGCATATCCCTAAAAGGATATCAGGAGTTCTAAATAACTCATTATGGATCATACCATATCCAATGAGGTTATGATTCTTCTCTTTACTATACCATTCTATTGTGGAGCACCTAGTGCAGTCATTTAGGATAAAATCTTGTTTTTTTACAAGGTATCCTAAAATTCATTGGAAAAATATTCAACACCTCAATCAAATCAAAGTGTGTTAATGGATTTATCTAAATTTTTCTCCACTTCCACACATACTCTTTGAATTTATCAAAGGTTTCACTCTTACAGTGCATTAGGTACGCATATCCAAACCTTGATAATCATCTATGAATGATACATAGTACTCATACCTTCATCGTACTTTAATATTCATGGGGCCAGATACATCAGTGTGCATAATTCCTACAAGTTCTTCGGCCGTTGCACGTTTTGCTCCAAAAGACCTCTTAGTCATTTTATCTTCAAGACAAGATTCACATTAGGGAAGACGTACCTCCTTTAGAGATTCTAATGGACCATCATTTACCAATCTTTGAATCCTTTCTTGGCTAATATGACTAAGTCTTAAATACTAAAGGTACACCTCATAAGAGTGAAAAGTTTTTAAGTTTTTAGAGTTATATGTTAATTCAGTGTCTAGTAGTAAGTACATCATTGGTTTGATCAAATAAAGATTACTATTCATTCTTCTAGTATAGATAAAAAAAATTATTTTTACGAATCACTACAATTTTATTAAAAGAAACAAAATAAGAATCTTTAATTAAACAAGAAATCGAAATAAGGTTCCTTTTAAAACTAGGAACATAAAAATAGTCTTTTAAAAATATAAATCTAAATTCCTTAAAATAAAAATGTACATCTCCCACTGCTTCTGCTAACACTACGCTCTCACTACTCATTCTTAATGAGAGCTTTCTGTGAACAGACTTCTTATTTCCTTGAACCCTTTCAAAGAAACACAAACATGATTAGTGGCTCTAGAATTAATGACCCAAGTGTTTTTTGAATCTTCCACTAAACAAGCTTCAATGTAAAGAAGATCCTTACCTTCCTTACCCTTAGAAGCTAGGAATTCTTTGCAATCTTCTTAAAATGACCAACTTTTCCACAATATAAGCATTTTGACTTTTTTGGGTCTTTTAGCTTTTTTTTTTTCTTTTTCTTCTTACCTTCGGATGAAGGATGAATGGAAGACTTAGAAGCCTCTTGCTTCTTTAAGTTTTGCTTTTTTTTTTCTTGTTCCTAAAATCATAATAAGAAGCAATAGCCAAATTAGGGTTCATGGCCATCATTAAGCATGAGCTCATAAGCCCATAACTTCCTTAGAAGCTTGATGAGACCTAACTCTTTGCTTCCCAGATTATACACAGCCCATAAAATCCCTGGAAAGAGTCATAAACACCATCTCAATTTGGGTGTTATATTCCAACTCAGCACCATTTTCAACAGCCTTGGTAAAGTATCCCGTAAGCGTAAACATATGATCCTTTACTGGAATTCCTACTTTTTGTATGTAGCTCATTAAATTTGTAATAGTGAACTATCTAGCCAACTTGACATAGCCTCCGAACACATTCTCTAAATTATCCATGATCTGTTTAATGGTGACATAGTTCCCATATTACTTTTGCAAAGCATTTGACATGCTAGCCAGCATATAGCCATGTGTTATGTCATTGGACTCTTTCCAATGAGTGTAAGAAAGCCTATCCATTAAATGCGTAATGTGGAGGCTCAGGTGGGCAAGGTTCGTAAAGTATGAATTTTGTTTCACACAACTGAGAGCAATTTATATATTTTTTCCAATCTTTAAAATTATCTCTATTCAATTTGTTATCGGTGAGAATTTGAATAACAGGAGTAGGTGACATTTTGAACTGAAGCAAATAAATATATTCAAAACATTACAATTATGCTCAAGCAAATATAAATCAAATATTTAGCAATTAAACATAGATATATATGTTTCTACACTAATCCTTACCAAAATGTAGCATTGCAATAATTATTTTTAGCATATATTATTTTAACCATAGATGGGTGATCATAATTCAAACAGCCGAAAACATGGATCCCATCTAATCAATATGTTACCTTAAATCCTCCTAGGTTAAGACATATATTAATAACCATTTTTTTAACCTCCAATTTAACTAGCAGAGCTTTAAAGGGAGGTTATTATTAAATCAGTCTTAAGTGTATAACCATTATTTACAAAACCTGGTCCATGCACTGTTCAAATCATCGAGGGATGATCTCGAATACAACATGCCCAAGCACATTTTCCATATAAGAGATCCAATCTAGTATACCAGTGGCGATAGACCACCTACTAAAGGGTATGGCTAAGGGTGAAACTGGCATGAGGTGTTACCATGCTTTCATATATGAATTAAAAATGAAGGCCGTAAGTTTTGTTTAAAACCCTCTCCCACTCAATATTTTAAAAAACATGTAAGGTTTTAATATGCATGATTAATATAAGTCTAAGTGGCATTCACAAATTCTATATGGCATGTTTTCAATCATATACATAGCATCCACCAACAAAACATATATATGGAAAAATATCTAACCAGCTAAACCATGATTCCATCCTAGAAAATAGCAAAAAAAAATAAGATTACAAAAACTTCATCCAAAGCATACTTTGGGTCTTGAACTTTTTTCTCCATCTTCATGAATTAGTTTCCACCCGTGCAATTCGTTTGTTCATATCCATAAAATATTTAAAAATAACCATCTTTATAATATGATAAAAATCTGAATAAAACATTTATCTTTCAACAGTTACGAGCCTAAGCCCATTGCTTATGAGAATTTTCAATGAATAATGCTAAAAAAATTCGCTAAGGTCTGAATCTTAACTTTTCTCATGACCCACATAGGTGTGGCATCAAAGTCTAAGAAAAAAACCCTAGACATAAGCCTCTTATTTATATCAGGTAACAAGGTCGCTCTAATTTTAATTTTTTAATTAAAATAATTATTTCATTAATTCCATAAAACTCATATATGGTGCCAACCCTAATATGGGTGCCCACTATAGTTTGGCCCAAACCCTTATGTCAATAGAAAATATTTTGGCCCAAATTTATTTTATGGAATTTAGCCCGTTTAGTCTAAATACTAAT
>JBBYHK010197718.1:0-32698 GCA_038382065.1 Adansonia grandidieri | reverse complement strand
GCTAGGATACTTTCACATCGAAAGTACACGTTAAGAACATGTCCATCATATTATGTCATTCTTAGGTCATAGAATCCATACTTTTTTATAACAAAATTAATTTTTTTAAATAAGGCAATGTCTCCTAATTAAAATGATATGTAGGATTCTTACCAGTATATGTGAGAAATTTTATAGATTATTTTAATAGTGTGATAACCTTTTCAAATAAGAAGTCGAGATTTTTCAATTTTAAAATAAAATAAAACTTTTCATATTCCGTATGGTTCTCCAACAGGATATGATTGAGAATTCTTGACCACCTGGTTCCCCGGGAGTGTACGAATAATTTTATGATTTCTAGAAACATCAACTTTGAAGTCCAGGATCATACTAGAGATTATATAAAAGGGACCAGGAGTCGATTACAATCACAAGTAAGGATCGTTCCTCCCAAGATGCCTAAAAATCAATACATTATTAATTGCATGCTAGCTTGAATTTTAATTTTTATCCTATTTTAATATATAGCATTTAATTGTAATTCCCAAAATTATATTTTATGAAACTAATATATTATTTTGTGTCAAAAAATCACCTTTTTAAAATTTTTGAAAATCAAAATCTCTTACACACTTCACTAGAGAACTAGTAGAACACAAAAGCTTTTTATCATTCTCTTTCGTACCCCACCAAAAAAGTAAAAGACCACAAAAGGTTTTAAAAATAAAAATATCTTTCCCACCCTGCTGGAGGGCTGGAATAATGGTAAAGGTTTTTATTTTCTCAAAATTTATAAAAATCTTGATTTTTGCTTTGAAAAGGATATCTCGTCATTAAAATAATCCTTAAACTCCTTCTCATATATTGGGAGAAATTCCACATATTATTTTTATTTTGAGACATTGCCTTAATTTTCCAAAAGATATTCGATTTTCTTAAATATTAATAAGGTATCCTAAGACTCGAACATAATCTAAAATGATAAACGTATTCTTAATGTGCACCTTCGACATGAAGCTATCCCCGGTAATCACATAGGACCTAGTTCTAATACAAAATTACCAAAATGCCTTTAAAGTATACCTTTGATAGGAAAGTATCTCAGTAACCTTAAAAGACACAAAACTGACCATGGAGGGGTGTACCTATCCTATACACACACCTTTGGCATAAAAGCATCTCGATGACTACGTCAGACTTAGTTTTGAAGATATTACCAAAATACTCTTAGAGTATACCTTCGACGTGAAAATATTCCAATAACCCTAAGAACTCAATAAAAGACCATAGAAGGGTGAACCTATCCTAAATGCATACTTTGGCATGGAACCATCTCAGTGACTACATCAACTCAATTTTAAGAAAATTACCAAACTACCCTTGGGGTATACCTTTAACATGAAAGTATCCTTATAACCTTAAAGTACAAAAAAGGTATGTAATGACTTTTTTACCCTAAATGGATAATTAAATTACAAATATCATCTAAGGTGCAAAATTTGCTAATAGTTACTTAAATTTCTCAAAATTACATATTAGTGCCAAAATGGCAAAAAATGCTAAATTTTTTTTTAAATGTCCAAAATACCCTAAATGGGTAATTTAGATTTTAAAGTGACCTAAAATGTAAGAATGCAATTAAATCCCTAAATTTTTCAAAATTACATTTCATACCTTAATGGAAAATCGAAAGAATACAAAAGGTTTTAATATTTTTTACACCCCACTAGAGGACCAATAGGAGCTAGAAATATTCTAAAATATTCTAAATGGATGATTTTATGTTAGGGATGACTATTTTGACAAAAAATTATAGATTTTCCTGGTAGTCCTTAAACTTTTTTAAATTTGCAAATCAGTCTCTACATAATTAAAACACAAAATTAAACATCAAATATATTAAAATAAATGCAAAAATCACATCTAAAGGTTACAAGGGAGATTCGACCACTTTCCTTTGGCCTTAGCAAAAATTTTTTAATATTTAGACTAAAGTCCCTAAACTTTTTAAAATTACAAAAAGGCCCAAAAATCCAAAAGTGCATTTTTACTTGATAAAATGCATAAAATACACTGGTGGTTAGAAAATTTTTTATTATATTTTATTTTTTACAATTAGTCCCTAAACTTTTTATATTTACTAAATAGCCACAAAAATTAAAAAAATCATCATATACATATGTACATTAGGTTTGGCCAACCCTAAATAGTCTAGCAAACACATTTTTTTTCAACTCAATAATCACATATTCATGTTTCATCAAGCAAAAATTAGCATCATCATATAATAAAATCATAAAAATAAACATCTAAACATATAATCTCAACATAATAACCAGAAAATACTAAGAGAAATAACATACATATGATCATATATATGACAAATACAACATTAAAACCAACATCATATCAATAAAAGCATGATTCACGAAAAAAATAACTTGTTAACAAGAAAAATTAAACAAAAACAATTAAATCAAAGAAATTGGTTCATGGTCATCATGCTTAATCTTTCAACATGGATAAAAATCCATGAACTTAAGCACAGCTTTAGCTCACCAATAAGAGGAAGAATGAACAAAAATGAAGAAAAACCAAAGGTTTTAGAAAGAAATTTACCTATTTAAAGCTTTGAAAACTTAATTTTTATATAGTGTTTTTCTATCTTCTTTTTTTTTTAAGCCAAAAATTCCATTCAACATGAAAAATCCTCCCCTATTTATAAGGGGAGGTTCGGCCAAGGGGATGAAAAAAATCCTCTTAACTGAAATTCATTGATTTTTAATTAATTAAAATTTTTTTGTTATTTTTTTATTTGCCTTAAAAGGTAAGATTTATTAATTTGACATGCTATATGTAGTCATTCAAAATATTTTGTCATGATTATATAGATAATATCAACTAATGGATAATTAGAAACTAAATAAATTAATTAAGGAAAAAGTTGGAAATCAACTAGTAGAAAAAATCCATAACTAAAATAAAATTAAAATGATAATTAAAAATTAAAATTAATAATCATAAACAAAATTTTGGAAATGAAATAATGCATGTGTCATTTTGCATTTATTTTTAATTATAAACAAAATTTAGTCCTTATAATCATAAAAAATTCTTTTTTATTATTTATTTTTATTATATATTTTTAATTTTGAATAAGATTTTAATTAATGAATTTTTCATTTTGCATGTGTCATCATGCATAACATCAACAGCTTAAGACATGTGAGAGAAAGAATTTAATTTGAAGAAAACAAATTATAAGGACTAAATTGTAACAAATTAAAAATTATATATTCAAAGAATAAAATTTCACATAATAAATTTAAATTAAAAATTTAATAAAAAAAAGCTTCTTGGGCTTGTTAAAAGAAAATAGGCTCGTTGGGCTTGTCGAAAAGTTAATGGGCTTATCGGTTCCATTAGAAAAATTAATGTGTTTTAAGGCCGTTGAAATGAAAAAAATGGCCCATTAAAAATAAAATTAAAAAAATTTCCATATAAAAATTCAAAATGGAATTTTTAAGAAATTTTATGTATAAGAAAAAGACAATTAAAAATTTAAAGCTTATAAAAGTTTACAAGAAAAAAACCTTTGTGGAAGAAAATTATTATTTAAAAAAGTGAAAAACTCAAAAAATAATTAAATTTTCAAAAGATGATTTAATATGAATTTAATGAAAATATTTGAAGAATTTTAAAAATTATAAACTTAAAAAAATCCCATCGAAAAATTTACAGAGTAGAAAACTTCGTATTTTGAAAATGAGAAAATTCTAATAGTATGTTCCAATTGTATAAATGAATTTTATCTAACACATTCATCAACCTATTAATTTATAAAAATAATAAAGATGAAATCTTGAAATTCAAACAAATTTTACCTAACAATTTTTTACAAGTATGATACTCGTAATACTGTAAAAATTCAAAATTAATTACTAAAATGGACAACTTGACACCTTGTAGTATAAAATTTCAATACAAATTTTTTTCTTGAATATTCTTGATTTTTGGAGCGCATATCAACATAAATACCACACATGTATCTATAAAAATATGCAATGAGTCATATTTCAACTTTTACAAAAAATTTTGAAAAATTCCTGAAAGTGGAAAATTTAACCATTATAACATCCACAAAATGAATTTTAAAATTTCAAAAAAAAAAGTTAAAAGCTAATTATTTTATCTTGATATTTGTCTTTTTGTCAATGATCGATCCTTGAAATGATATCTTTTCTATCAATGCACCTGTGGCCAGTTAAGCAAGGCTAAAAATGTTTTGAAAATGTTCAGTCCACCTGAAGGAAGCCTACCTTTACAAGGGGGCTTGTTAAGTTTTTGGTCTTAGATATTTTTAGTTTGTCAGGGAAGAGGCACGGACAAAATTAGGTGTCTATAATATAGAAAGGGCTAAGAGTAGATGTTGCACCATGCTCTTGCCTTCTCCAAGATAGATGATGCGGATTGAATTACACAGGCATACTGTACACTGAAAGGCTTGTCAAAAACTATATTGACTCTCTTGGCATTTGGGTGGCCATGATAAACTGCTAGACGCTGTTCATGGTCTATAAATATATATATATATATATAAATATTCTTTACTAAGTTAATTTATATTTATTGACAACATGTTAAGGGCCTAATGGGTCACACACATAAAGGTAATTTTAAGGAATTAAAATGGGATTGGATTAATTTGTAGAGATATTGATCTCCTAGGGAGTTAATTAAATAGTTTAATTAGTTTAGATGTCTAAATGCAATTATACCATAAATTTTAATGTGCATTAAACCCTAGCTATATATGTGTTCATTTTACTATCCAAAAGAAGTGATTGATGCCTTTTTGCCATTACATTATCTTTAGCTGCTTGTGATACTTTAAAAAAATTAGTTTTCTTACTCTCATTTTTTGTACGACAATGGTGCTTCATTAATAAGAAGGTTTCTAAAACCTAAACCACTATCATAGCTCTCAGCAAACATGATTCCAACCTTGTCAAGTTTTCCTGAGTCACCCGTATAGATCACTGTTGGAGGTCGAACAATTAGACAGATTTGTTTACGACAACAGGGCTTGGTATACAAGAATAAGTAGAGATCGAATCTAACTAGGGATCTAGACTTATTTCTCGTGTTCTTGAATTTTAGATCTATTAGAAATGCATAAGTTGATCCTTTGGGGAATTTAGTATGTTTGATTTTAATTATTCCACTAGGTATTTAATAATTGTTATTAAACTTATTATTTTATTTGTTTGAGCATGACCAAAATTCCAACACTAAACCCTTGAAAATACAGCAAATTCGCAGCAACATCTTGCTACCATAGATGTCCCACCAAGGTCACAAGAACAAAGACACGGTGGCATAATCAACACATGCACCTATAGCACCTGATATAGCTCAGAATTGAAATGTTTTTAACCCTAATTTTAACCTAATTTTTCCAGCAAGTATTATGAATTTTTATAACATTTTGAAGGTGGAAAAAAAAAAGTTGCAATAACAACTGCTAAAAATTTTAGCACCGTAAAAATACAAAATAGAGCCATCATAGCAACAATTAACACCAAATGTTGACAAATGACTCTAATATCAATTTAATTAGGACAAACATATTTTAAACTAATTAACATTGATAATAAAGAAGGATTAGCATGTTGGAAAATTAAACATAAAAATGAAACATATCAAAATAGGATTGAAACAACCCGAAAAGCTAAAAATATTTTAGACACCAATCCAAATTAATTAAAACATTTAATCAATTATTTAAACATGTTTAAACATGATTAAAGCCAAAAATTACATGCTGTCCAAATTTAAAAAATTAATGAAAAATAATTTTTTAAGAATTTTTACGAAGCCAAAAAATCACTAAATCAACACACAAATCAATTAAATTGATTATCACCAAAAACTAGCCTGCTAGACCACATGTAATCTACAAACCTTAGGCTCTAATATAACTGAAAAGAAAACTTGGCTCATGCATATCCACATAAGCATAAAAATTTAATAAGAATTTAACATATGTATCAGAATTAAACAAAAAAAATCAGATTTCCTCAAGATCTTAGGCAAAGATGTATATGTGATCGGATAGTAATTTAAAACATGGATATGATAGAAATTGTTAGCTTTGTTAGTTTTGAGTTAATATCAGTTTTGATATAACGATCAAATTTTTTAAAAAAACCAATTCACCTCTATTTTGGTTCAATGATTACTTTGAGCTAACAGAAATCATACATATTTAGAGACTCATAACTCTAAATGTGTTGATCCTTGCAGGAACACACCATGGCTTCATTACTATGATGTCTTCTAGAGGCCAAAAGTAGTCCAAGTGTTTTACCTCTAATAGTGATTTACAAGATGCCTATTGGAGCCTTCATGATGTCTGGTGGTTTTCTGGTGCTAGCTAGAGGGTTTTTCAAGCCTTAACTAATGATGTAATTCAAAAATGATTCCCTTACCTATTGTGCTAAAGAGAAAGAGAAATAACTCCATAAAAAAAGTAACTACATTTTGTATATACAAATAAACAGATCCACAAATCATAATTCTTGATTTTGGTTAATTTCATTATGGTAGAAAATTGATTTTCTATCCTCGTTATGATCAAAAACATTTTAAGATCACCTAAATATTAATCGACATAAAGAAGGCTTAGGGAAGTAGTGATTTCTAGATTTGGTCAATTTCACAACTTTTATGAAAAATTAATCTCTTAATGCTAGAAAAACTATTTTTTCTACTTTTGTTGTATCAAGAACAATTCAGGAACGCTTAAAAAAGCAAGATTGTGCAAAGAGAGATTAAGAAAGCATATAATTGCGCCAAATCCCCTTAGAAAGTCTAAGGTTGGCACCTAGGTTTTTTATGTCTTATCAGCTAAAGAGCTTAATAATGTATTTAAATACACCTTGGCTAGGTTAAGCTTAACTATTGGGTCAGCTGAGCCTATTACTAATATATCCAAAAGGTTGGAGCTTTCTTAGAGCCTAATTAACACTATTTTAATTATCTTGTCTAAGATTAGGCCTTAGTAGTAACTTATTAATATTTTAGCCCAATAGCACATCAAAGATAGCCATTCTATGCATCTAGCCCATTAGTAAGCCTAACTTAGAGTAGTCTATAACTAAATTCTCTTGACTTGATAATTAGGGCATTTGGCCTAATCCCCAAATTTTCGTGTTAGATAATTTAATTCATAATTAAAATTTTTAACCTAAGTAAAATAATTTTCTTACTTCATGTAAATAATATTAAATAATTAATTAAATAATTATCAAATAATTTTTTAATTTTTTAAATAGAATTATTTGATTTTATTTAATAATATCCCTAAAACAATGTCTATTTCTAGACATTACCTTGATAAGACTTTTTATCTTTATTGCCATAGTAAGATATCTCTAATTAGATTTCATAAATCTAATTGATCTCTTAAATTATTTTTAATTAAACTTATTCAATTAAGTCTATTTAATTTAGTCAAACTTAATTAAATCCCAGTTTTAATCCAATAGATCATTTATTATGTGTGACCTATTAAGATTCCATCATAATAGCGATAAACATAATTGCCCAATAAAGTGTATTTATATTTATAGACCAAGATTGGCCTTTAGAAAGGCATCATGGTCACTTAGTATGCAGGAAGAGTCAATATGACCTTTTCAAGAAACCTTTCAGTAACTAGCCTATTAATGTACTTTAGTCCTTTCACTAGATATCTTAGAAAGATTATGAGCATGGTGCAATATCTACTCATATATCAATCCATGTTACTTCCTATAGTTTATGGTTAACCTCATGAATTTTTTTTAAAAAAAAAAACCAATTTCTACTAAATTTATCATGCATTGGCCAATGACTTTATCAAGTTAATCAAAGCTAAGAACAAATGAGATATGTCTTTGATGTCACTTAGAGTGATGAATCCTCTTCGGATCATTCATTCACCTTTGTATAGTTCATGCCATACCCAAAACTACTATACCTTAAGTATCCATCCATTATGGACCTGTTTCAAATTAATCTAAATGTGACACTCCTCATACAAGATGACATGGTATCACAAGTCTTAAGACTAATACACACAACTAACACATAAGAACATTTTCCATAGAACCTTGAGTGACTTATACCAAATGAAGTTCTCATACGGCCCATGTTCAATGAACTTGTTTCCACAAAACAAGCACCTATATGTTATCCCCAAGTATCTCAGTATTTCAATTTCTATGAGATCAAAGAGTTGCATACATTAAATACATAGACCTTAGCATATACTTGTATTTGTGCATTGTCAATGCCTTGTCTTAAGAATACGATGACTAGAAATGCTTTTAGAAATAATGTTTTGATGCATAAAGATCTCATTGTCATAACTCATTACTAACTTTGCAAGACTATTGTGTTTAACAGGCTTTATCTAATTAATGTTTGCATGATTCTCAGTCATGCCACTAACATGAAGGAAAACCTTGAATCGCTAACCAAAGTGATTGGTTTGCATTATTAACTATTATATGCCTTGTCCAATCCAATTGAATCACTTGGACAAAGCTTTAGTACTATTATGAGAATATGTTTTGATTACATTCACAATAATCTCATTATCAAAGTCATTAACTATTCGGATCACAACAAGACCCAAATTCCAATTATATGGCTTAGTTATTACTCTAAAAACCCTTAAGAATTTTTTATTAGCTTGTAAGATAATGATCTAAATGTAACTACTTTTCTAAGCCTAAACAAGATTTTGTTTATGACCTTTAGGATATAAATGTATAATCCTCTCTAGTTTGGAATATCCAAATAATTATGTTGTTAACATCATGGCTATTTATCACTAAGTCCAATTATGATCTTTAACTTCTAAAGAATCATAAATGCCTCCCATTAAATCCTACATATGTAGATCTAAAGGGAATTGGATTGGAAACTATTTTTGAATCTTACAAGTTATAACTCGTTTAGCATTTTCAATACTATTGCAAGTTGTATGCTTAAGAATAATCTGAGCGTAACATAGAACAAATTCTATGGTTAATGATTTACTCAATAAGGACTGAATCTAAGCTCAAGATCCAATGCCAGCAATTATTCTCAATTGTCATGTAAATGCCAAAGTAAACATCTTATGTTTACGAATAAATCACGATTATGTTTCAGAAACATTAATCAAGCAGGCATGCTTTGATCAATATCAACAAGGTTGCCATTACCCATGGTCTATTTTCACTACTCATTTTATATGGGCCTTACAATATGCCACACTTATTTAAGCACCAACTTCTAGGTATCATATACCACAAGAAGTGAATTAATCTTAGTAGGCACTCTTTGTTTTTGATCAACTTTGGATTGTTGACTTGATTCTCCTACTAGACCACCTTATACCAATAGGTTTAGAATCAGAGACATTGTGATAAGAAACCTAGGGTGGCGTAATGGTCTTACTTAAATTTGGCTATTGCCTTTTATTTATAATAGGTAACAAGGTGGCCTTAATTTTTAATTTTTAATCAAGATAATTATTTTACCACTTTCTTAAAACTCTTGTGGCCATCTATCCTAGTATGGGTATTAGCCTTAATTTTAGCCAAGCCCAAATGTTGCCGAACATTGTTTGGCTCAATATAGTTTAAAAAGTTTAAGTTGATTAATCTGAATACTTAATTTAATTTCAATTAAACCGTTAATTTTATTTAACTAGATAATTTTCATAACCTAATTCTAATTCAAAATAAAACCATGGCAATTTTATTTGAATAGAATAATTATGTAATAATTGTCAAAATAAAATTAACTATAGTAAAATGATTAATTTAATCGCGAATTAAAATAAATAAAATATTTTTCTTAGTTTATTTAGAATATTTTCATATTAAATTTATAAATAAATATTTAAACAAGACTTTATATGTAAATAATTAATTTTCTCATATCTATTTAATTTAAATTAATTCCTATATTTTATTTAATTTAAATTAATTCCTATATTTTTCAGAAGATAAATATAATTAATTTAAATACTAGTTCTTGTCTTAAATAAATATTTAGTCAAATTAAATATACATTCTAAACAAATAATACGAAAAATTATTTTCATTATTTGTTAAAGAAAACACCTACACCCTTAAAGGGAGTATATCCAACACACCACTTCACCATATTAAAAATCTTTCCACTTCGATATTCTAATCAATAACTATCTGCTAAGGAATTATGTTGAGCTTATGGAGGGACCAATTGGACATATATAATTAGACTCCAATAATCTATGAATTCATTTTTCTATATCGAAAAAATAATTACATAATTATTAATCTCAAAGTGATACCACTAAAGATCTGAGATCGCACTCTTAATTATATATCATATTACATAAGCTTTATAAATAGCCTTTTAGTCCAATGACCTTGTCATTTGTGCAATACTCTCATATGATATCCGTGATCAACTTAAGGTTATAATCTGTTTTACCTACTTGATCACTTTATCTTAAAGTTTCATTACTCTCTATATGAAAATGACTTGAGGCCTCACCATTTTCACTATCCCATATAATGCCATTTAAAAGGATAGCTTTAACTCTTTATAGGAGTTAGGATTCCATATCTATAAGTAAAGCTCTCACTTGTATAAGTCATACACCTAATGATCCGGCCTAGTAGCTTGCTACTTTGAGACACTTTAGCCTTTAGAATATTAAAGCATACAAGTAATACACATGGAGTTAATTACTTACTCAAAATTTAGGTAATTATATAATAAACATCTAAAGTGAATTAATCCAAGTAAACGGATTTATTAATGGATTAATTGCACTTTGATCCAGTCTAATGTATTACCGCCTCTCGGCAATACATCTATGTCTCCATTTAGAAGTCAGCTTGCTCCAGATGGCCAAGACAAGCCATCTTCCCAATTGGATTTAGATGACATAATAGTCATAGCATGAGTTAATTGCTCACATTAATCCCATAAACTATGGACTATGAATTTGGACTATTTACCTTAGAATGTTGTCTTACCACATATAAAACCCATTATATGCAACATTCTAACTATATAAACACAAGAAGCCAGTGAGCCATTTTTGCTTACATTTAGTTAAACATGTAAATTAATGAAGATGAAATAGCGATGATATAATGAAAAAATTGAATATATATATATATATATGAATAAGTAGTTTAAAAACCAATTAAAATAAAATACATCATAATCGCTTTCATCCTTAGGGCATTCCTAACACTAAAGACATAAATTAGATTTATGAAATATAGTAAAAGATGTCTTAATATGGCAAGAAAGTTAAGAATGCCTCGTCTAAATCATGTTTAATATAAGCATATAAATAAGGATATCTTGGTTTTGGGTCACATAATTATTTTTGGCAAATTAAATAATTATTTGATAAATATTTAATAATATTTACATGAAGCATAATTCTTTTACATAGGTGAAAAATGTAATGAGAATTAAATGTTCTTGCATGTAAACAAATACACTAATTTTTAAGTCAAATAGGCCTTGTTTAAACAAAACTATTTGGACTTAATATGATTTAGGTGAAACATTAGTAGGCCACATTGGTATTGAATTATACCAAATATTAAATAGTAAGTGCTTGCCTAATCTTAAATAGACCAGGTAAAAATGTTTTACCTAGATCCCTCTAAAAGCACCACTATGGCCCCACCCATTAAGCTTGGTAGTGATGGGCTTGGTTGTCCCATTAGTTGGGCCTATCCTAATTTTAGATGTATAAATATACATCTATAAGAGTTTTTGTAGGTTAATGTACTTTTGGCTATCAAGAAAAACCTTAGGTGCCATCATTTTTTGATCTGTAAGCCAAGCTAGCATAATCTTGCTCTATTTACAAACCAGCGTACTACTTTGCTCTTTAAATGGTCAGAATCGTTCTTGATCTTGAGAAAAGTGAAAAAACATGTATCTAGCACTTTTTTAGCACTTTTGAGTGTAGATGATGGTAACAGAAGGCAAGAAACCATGATTGCCACTTCCCTATAGCCTCCGTATAGCATTTTTCTTATCTTTCTATTCTTGAAGAAAGGACAACTATGAATTGTTCTTGGTTGTGTGAAAAAAGTGGTTATATCCTACCTTTTGGTTAAGGTTTCTTCTTCCAATAGCCATCTATGTGGATTACAGTTAGAAGCAAGATGCTTGTGTAGGAAAAATAAAATAGTATATACAGCAAAATTTTTAAAAAAATTTTAAATTGGATCATACTAAATCATGTTGTTATATACAATAAAACCATCAGAATCAGTTACTTGAGCCGCAAATTTGAGGATGTCATCCAAGAATTCCTAGATCCATGTGAATGCTTCAACCAACTTGCCTTCTTCATTATTCTCCAATTCTCAAATGGTAGAGTGTGTTGGCACCCTTTTTCTCAATCAACTCTAAATTCATACAACTTTATTCCCCTTCAAGACCCCTTTGTGCCAATATGTTAAAAATCATGAGATGTTGTGATTAGAAACCTTAAGGATCACACAAATGGTCTAACCTGAAGCCCTATGCACTACCTATTATTTATATTAGGTAAGAAGGTTGCCTTTATTTTTTAATTCTAATCAAAATAGTTATTTTACCCACTCCTTAAAACCCTTTTAACTACTAACCTTACCATAGGAATGGCCCAAAATTCGACCAAGCCCTAATGTAACCATACAATATTTTGGCCTAATTTTATTTTAAGGAGTTTAGCGTTTTTAATCTAAATACTAATTAATTTCAATTAAATTGTTAATTTTATTTAACTCAATAATTTTCCATAGCTCCATTTCTAATTAGAAATAAATTTATGGCAATTTCATTTGAATAGAATAATTGTATACTAATTATCAAAATAAAATTAACCATAATAAAATAATTGCTTTTAATTGCAAACTAAAATAGATAAATAAAATATTTTTAATTTATGTTGAAAATTATTCATATTTAATTTATAAATAGATCTTTGAATAAGACTTTATAGAATTTAAATTAATTATATAAATAATTAATTTCCTATATCTATTTATTTAAATTAATTCAAATTACTAATTCTTATCTAAATAAATATTCAATCAAATTCAATATATATTGTAAATAAATAACACCAAAAATTATCTTTCATTTCTTTACCAAAGCAAATGCCTACCCCCCAAAAAAGAATGTATCCAGTGCACCATTCACCATATTGAGAATTATCCTACTTTGGGTTTTTCGATCAATAACCATACATTAAGGAATTATGTTGAGCTGGTAGAAGGGCTAACTAGACATTTATAATTAGGCTCCAATAATCTAGTATTAATTATTCTATACCAAATAATTAATCAAATAATTATCAATCTCAGAGTCATACCACTAAAAACCTAAGACTGCACTCCCAATTATATGTCATATTATATAAGCTTTATAAATAGCCTATTAGTCCAAAGACCTTATCATATGTGTAATACCCTCATATGATATCATGATCAATTTAAGCTTAAAGTCCATTTTACCTACTTGATCACCTTATCTTAAAGTTCCATTATACTCTCTATGTGAAAATAATTGTTCACCACATGTAAACAATTTATCATTTGACATACAATGACCAAGGCCTCATCTATTTTTAGTATCCCATATAGTGCCTTTTAAGAGGATAACCTTACCTCTTTATACGAGCTATGATTCCATATCCATAAGTCCTCATCAAGTATAAGTTATATAACCAAGATATTGATCTAGTAACTTACTTCATGACGCTTTAGCCTTTAGAATGTCAAAGTATACAAGTTATACACATAGAGTCAATTATTTACTTAGAATTTAGGTAATTACATAATGAATGTCAAAAGTGAATTAATCCATGTAAATGGACTTATTAATAGATTAATTACACTTTGGTCTATTCTAATGTATCACCACCTCTAGGTGATACATCTATGTCTCAACTCAAAAGTTGGCTAACTCCAAATGGGCAAGATAAGCCATCTCCCCAATTGGATTTAGATGACATAATAGTCTTAGCATAAGTTAATTGCTCATATTAACCCCATAGACTACGGATTATCAATTTAGACTACTTATCTTAGAATATTGTCTTTTCACATACATAGTCCATTATATGCAACATTCTAGTGGTATAAACATAAGTAGTTAATAAGCCATAATTACTTATATTTATTTTAACATGTAAGTTTAAATGAATATGGAATAGTAATGATATAATGAAACCTTAAATATATAAATATTATTAGTCAATTCAACCTAATGAAATACATCAAAATCTCTTTCATCCTTGGTGTATTCTTAATAGCTTATGGCCTTAAAGAGAGATTGAAGTAACTAAGCCATGGCAACGATCATGCCGAGATTGACACACTCAGAGTTATGATTCTCTGAATAGGTAAGATCCCTATGAAATTTATGTTTTAAATTTTTATTTGACCATACGTATATCTCAACCTAAAGATCCTAAGGAAATCTAAATATTTCACTATTTAGTTTCTACTATGCATGTTTACTTTGATTAAATATTTAATTTTTATTTTGAAATACATAAGCTCAAACTTCCCAATAGGTGTGTCCATTTAAGCATTTGCCCTTTTATGAGCATAATTTTGGACAAACCGTTATCATTTAAGTCATTTCCTTTGGCTATTGGCTTAAAAGTCTAAATGACTCCTTTTTCTTTTATAATACCAACTAAGAAATGAAACATTTTATCCATTTGAATATGAACTCTTCTTGGTTCTTCATCATTCTTTCTTAAATCTCTCAATTCTTTGCAATCTATTTTTGAACTTTTTACTGAACTTTTTCCAGTTTTTATTCTTGTTAAGTGCGCATTTTCCATGGTCAATGGTATTTGATAGTTCCAATACCTTTGATTTGAAAGAAAAACTTTCTTAGAAAACCTATTACATCCTAATAAATTTTCACTCTATCCTTCATGCTTATGACATGCATGTCATGAATGAATACATGTATATGAATGCAATCCTAGCATTAATATAATGCACTGAAAGAAATTTCTATTATTTTTGTCTATGATGTTTGTTCACCATTGCCCCTAAGGTATTTGTAATGACAATGAAATTAAATAATCAATGCAAAAACAAGAAAACTTGCCTTGAAATTTTATTAAAGCATTACAATGCCTTTTCAGGTGAAAAAATAATCATACTGCGTGCAATGACATTTGTACATCATAGCTTGAATTGCTATAGATGCTTGTCATAAATTAGACAACATAAAGGCTTGCCCCGATAGCTTTCTTATCTTTATTAAGGCATTTTGATGCCTTTAGGGTCAAAATTTATTATAGGCAGCACAATGTTCTTTTATTATGGCTCAATTTATGGTGTAACTTTCTAGGTTTAGAATACATGGTAAAGGAAATAGGTATTCCCCTGGGTTTACCTATTTTTGGTAATTTATAACAAAAATTAGGCATGGCTCAATGTAGGTTGGCTTTTACGGACCACTATATATGGTTCAGTTTATTCTAAAAAAAGTTCTTAAATCACTCTTCTATCTAGTATGTACAAACAAGGTACCCCAATCGTTGCTTATCATAAGCTTCTTGCAAAAAAGATTTGATTTGGTGGATATATTTCCCTAGCCTATACAGAGAAGCATCACAAAGGCATGCCAACTTGTACCCTAAAGGTATTTTGCTAGCCCATAGAAGGATCAATCATGAGAGCTTACCTACTTTACTCACACTCGAAAGGGTGAAGCCCTAGTGTTGGGTTCCTATAATGCAAACGCAGGTGCATAGTGTGTGAGAAGGAATGAACAAACCTTTTTTGCTTCGTTCTACAACCTAAAAATTTTAAAAACCTTAATAATTTATGACATGATTAAAAAAACATTAATCAAGAAGTCAAACCTTAATTACATAAAAATTTACTTGAGAATTTCTTATATTATATTTTTTAAAAATAAAGGAATTATACTTAAATACCTATTAAATAAACAAAGTCGATATTTTAAATAATGAGTGATTAATTCTAAACTTGACTCAATATGTCCCAATGGAGTCGCCAAGTTGTTGTAACATGTTACGATATATTTGACTCCAGAAAATATTTTTCATTCAGAACAGGGTGAAATCATCGAAACAAATCACTTGTTTGACTTTTTGTATGGCTATTACAAAGTAGCCTAGAAATTGGAAACACTATCGATCTTTTTAGGGCTAAGTATGATTGGACACTTATTAAAATTAGTTCTTTTAAAATTCTTGAAATTTATTCTTCTAAAATGACTGATTTTAATGTATATATTGAGAACCAGAGAAAAGCGTTGGGCTTGAGAGTTGGTTATGTATGGGAAAGAATTAACACCCCTACAGTGCCTATTGATCAGTACCTATTAACCACGCATTATCCTAAGTTTGACTAAGGTTTATTTTCTTTATGGTATCTAAGAATAAACATATTATTTTTTTTACGATGAATCACAATTTATCATTAGAAAAGTCTTACAAGAAACTCAGCACAACCTGACAAAGATGAAGGCTTCTATTATTTTAGAAATCGTTAAATGCACTCCATTTTTAAAAATAATGTTCTATCATTAAAGGTAATTAATAGAGCCCTCCTTAGCAAACATAGTTGAAAGTCCATGGATTATTTTAACAATAAGACATTGCCTTATTTGGCAAAATAATATTTATTTTTTTAAACATTTTTGAAGCATAATAATTTTATCATTATTATTTTATTTTTTATATTTGTTTTATTAATTAAAAGACCTTTTTTTCTTTTTTTCTTTCTTCTTTTTTGCTTTTCATATCCTTTTGTCATTTTGTAACCAATATTTAGGTTAGCTGAGTGGGTTCTGCTTGACCCACTTTAAAAGGTAGGCTTAGGTTTAAAACTTAGGTTGTCCCTTTCTTCCTTTTTCCTTTTTTTTCCTTTTTCTCTTTTTTTACTCTTTTTAGTCATTTTGTAATAGTTAATTAGGTCAGGCACGCAGGTTTCACTTTCATAAAGGCCACTCAATTCTTTTTTTATTTTTATTTTGGATTAGATGTAGATCCAAACCAACCTACAGATTAATGCATGGGTTGGGCCTGACCCCCTTGCCATTAGCTTAGCCTACGTTTAAAACCCAGGCCAATCAATCCCTTTTTTCTATTATTTTTCCTTTTTTCCCCTTTATTCTTTCTTTCTTTTTTCTTTTCTTTCTCTCTTCTTCTTTCCCCTATTCTTTAGTAAAGACCAAAACTAAAATTTTTCCAGAATTCAGCAGCAAACATTTGCGTCAACCATTAGGCACTATCATCGATCGCCATTAGTCGACAGTCATTAACTCTTAAACTTCGCCCTTATACTCTTTTCAACCTTGTCTTTCCAAATGCAAGGTCTGGTTTTCCTAAATCTTTCAAGATTTTGGTAGATCTATAAAAGAATTTTAAAGTTTTTATTTCAAATCCCATTATCGTCCACCATTAGATCGCTCAAAATGTTCTTCCCTTTTGTATGACCTTTCTTTCCACTATTGGAATTCTCTTAAAACACATTAAAACCACCATAATCTAAAAACCTAACCTTCACCTCTTGGTATTTCTTAATTTTTTTTATATATGTTTGTTTGTATTATGTATTATTCGCGTAGGCGTATGGTTATGGCAATAAGCTTGTTTGTTTGAAGAAATTTTGTTAGTTTTTGTTAAGTTGTTTGATGAATTTTTTTCGTTAATATCTATTCTTTTCTAGTTTTTTGTTTATTTCCTCTTTTTCTTTAGCTTTAGTTTAGAGTTGGAATTTATGCATAAAATAGTATTAAGGGCTGCTAAATTGTTGTTGATTTTGGGATTCATATCCATGGTAAGGACTGCCATTATTGGCTCTGCAGGGGAAGAAGCCAAGGGGAAAAGCTATTGCCATGCTAAGCATGGCATCTAGCTTTTTTGTTTCTAATAATTTATTTGGGCCATCAAGCCCAATCATAGTCCAAGCCTAACAAGTCCAATTAGTAATGACCCAATTGATTAAATTAAATAAGTGACCTAACAAAGCTGATATAAAGAAAAAAGAGACTTGCTGGAACATTTAAATTGAATGTTATGTTAATACTACTTGGATAAATTCAATGTCAACAATATGCATACACATTTATTTAATAATAATATGATCCAAATGTAAAAATAAGTGTTATTGATAAATAACTTTTTAAAATAGGAATTTAAAAGAGATCAACCTCAGATTTTTCATGTTTGAATCAAATCATGTATGATAAAAAATAGAGTTTAATAGCAATTCAATCTTATGAAAAATTATATTTCATAAAACAAAATTGTATTTAAGTATTGTTAGCAATAACTAAAATTATATAAAGAAATTATAAAATTCATAGCTAGAGAAATAAATTATTATTATCATTAGACCGTATATATATATATGTATGTATGAATAGTCATCATAAAAATCAAGTATATAATATACTGTAATGCATATAATGCTCTTTAGAATTTTCATAGTTAAATTTTATGTGCACTTTAGTTTTTAATTAGTTTACATAAATAAAATAATTATATGTTTAAAGACTTATGAGTTTTTTGTAGTCATTAAAGAAGATAATGATAAATTATGATTTTTTTTTTGTACATCCTAGCATACCTAGAATTAATTTAACTTGTAAGTCATAAAAAAAATGAGTTTAAGCATGTATAGCTGACTTTGACATAGCAAAAAATTACACACGACAAATGAATTCATCGCTGTAACTTTGTTTGAAGATAGTATGCTTTAGTGTTAATGACATATATAAATATTTGTTTTTTCCCAATACATATTTTTGTAGGTAAGTAAAAGGAATTTGACTCATTATTCATAATTTATAGTGTTTTCAAAACTTATAGTACTACATAAATTTACATTAATTATCTCTTCATCATTTTGGTTCGGTGTAAACACTTTATATCTTAATTAAAATAGTATAATTTTATGTAGACTCTATTTTTAAATATTTAGTTAATTTAAATTTATATAAATTAAAAAAATATATTTAAATAAGACAAATTTATTAATTTAACTCATTATTTACAATTTATTGAGTTTTTGAAACTTATAGTACTCCATTAATTTATATTAGTTATCTTCTCATCATTCCTATTTAGAGTAAACACTCTATATTTAAATTTAATATAGGCTTTATTTTTAAATATTTAGTTGATTTCAATTTATATACATTAAATTAAATAAAAAATTATTAATTTAACTCATTATTCAAAATTCTGAGGGGTTTTAAACTTATAATGCTTCATTAAATTATTTTAATAATCTCCTCTCTATAGCTTGTGTTAGGATTTTTTCTCATGTTTTGGAGGGTTCTTTGATCTGGAGCAACTTCCAACCTTTACTTATATTGTCATAAAAATGCTCGAGCCAAATGCCTCCATGTGTCACTTGGCCTCTTTATAATTGGGAGTACCATTCTAGAATTGCCCCAGTCAAGCTTTCGAGAAAAATATGAATGAGCAATTTCTTATCTCTGATATACTCAACCATTTTATGGCTACATGTCATCAAATGTGCCTTGGGACATGTGAATCCACCATACTTTTCAAACTTCAAAATTTTAAACTTTGGTGAGATAATTAAATTTGACACTAAACTAAGATTATCAATACCAACACTGCTATAGAACTTATACACTTTTATAGCCTTTAACCTTCTTTTAAGAAGCTATAATTTTCTTGTTTTTGATTTTTGCTTTAGCTTTCTTTTCGCCCTTCTTCTTATGCTTTTTTCCTCATTAAAATCAAAGACTGTCGAATCTTTTTGAGTGATAGTGGTCGCTGCATCTGCCCCTTGTAGAAGGGCATCAAGGTTAATACAAATCACTAGTGGCAAATTTGCTGTAGGCATGTTTCGTTGCATATTTTGGGTATTTGTCGTCTTTGTATCTTAAACATTGGCCAATGGTCCTTTTGCTTGTACTCCCTAGATGCACTAGCAAAATTGTTGGTAGTACCTTCTAGCTATTAGTGAATTGGCTCCCTTACCATGACTAGTTCCATCGACCTTACATTTCATGCTTGTATTTCTTTCTATCTTGTCGTATCTTCTATCTAGTGATTCCATGTAATTCCAATTGATTGGAAAAAATAATTTGAATCAGTTTGCATGAATATCTATGTTTTTTGTCAACATTAATTTTTGTTATCATCCTTGTATGGACATCAATGAATGGAAAATTGATACATGGATTAATGAATGAATGAGTGAATAAGGTAGCATTTAATGACATAGATTGGGTGCCAAGCAATTGGCTAAGTATCAGACTTGTAGGGGCAAGAATCTGAGGAATTTAAGTCATGATTCAACACCATTATTTCATTAACCAAAACTTTCTAATTTATTCATTTATTGTTCACGTACAAAACCACATTTACAAGATCCAAAAGAATAAAGAAAAGGATTGCTACTGAAAAACACTTCATTTTTCTAGCTATGTTAATGCTTCTAGGAATCTTTGCAAATCCTAATAATTTTTTTTAGCCCTATATTTACAAAGCCCATCAAGTCATGAAAAAGTTATCTTTATGGTCATTTCATTACCCTTTGGTATTCTAATGCTTCCAATAATGCGACAGAAGTTTAGCAACATCATTCGACCTTAATTTAACCCAAATTACGCTAGCATCAAGTAGGTTTTGAACTTTTCTTTTGAAGGCATGGCATTTTTCTATAGGATGCCCTTGTAATCCTATAGGGTATTCATAATGTGCATTGATTTCATACCATTTAGGATAAGAGGTTCATAAGAAGTAATGTACATGGGCACAACAAGCTAATTCTAGAGCAAAAGTGAGTATAGTTCTTTATAAGTTAATAGGATTGGATCGGAGTTTTGATTCTTTCATGGTTTTTTCTCAGTATGGACACTAAAAGATGATAGGGTAGTATTGGGAGGACCAATAGGGTTTGAAGGTAAGCTAACTTGCATAGGTGTGGAATAGAGTCGCTTTACTTCAATCATGTAAATAGGCCAGGGATTGAAATTTTCATTTAATGGTATGCTTGATTTAGTCTTTGAGTCTTCAAGTGCCAAAGTTAGGTCGAAGGGATTGGTGGCTCTTTGGGATCACTGAGAAGATCTTTAACTATTTCTATCATTTGAAAAATTGTTCCATTATCTCTCGAATCTCAGGTCCTATTTCTCTGATTGTTCCCTCCAAAGCATTTATTCGTGTTTCTAATCGATCTTTCAGACTTTGATTTTATGGAGTCATCGAGGATAAGGATGCTCCTAGGCAAAATTCCATTTTTATCCCATGTAAACCCTTGACCATTTTTACCAGTTTGTCAAGATGATTTTTCATTCTTAAACTTCATGACCGATCTCCTTTTTGACAGACTTTAACGTGCTAATTCTTGCCTCTAAATTATCGTCCATGTCTTAGTCCTTTAAATGTAATGAGTGGAATGAATTTAGCATAATGGAAATTATGAATGCTTAAGTATACAAACAAATGAATATGTAAACTTCCAGATGTGCAAAAAATGCTTGAATGAATTTACAAGCCTTTTATGGGATATAGATATCATGCAAAAATTGAAAAGGAAAAATCCTAACATTATTTTCTTTCTTTTCTTTAGCAGACCCAAAGGCTTCAAAATTTTGATCAATCATTTTTTTCTTTTTTTTCTTCCTTTTTTCTTTTATTTCGTTTTTTTTTTACATTTTTTTTAAAGATAGGTTCATGTTTTTTTTCTTCTTTCTCTTTTTTTTAAACTTAAGAAAGAATCCATGAAGTCTATTTTTTCCAGTCATATTTTTATTAAAAATGAAATAGCAACTAACAAAAATTGCTTTGAGGAAATTCATCAGAATATAGCAAATCAAAGGAAGAAATAAATAAAAATAAAATCTATTATAGCAACACAATGTACACTTATTGATGTCAAGAAAATCAAATTATAGAAGTAAAAGGTTAAAAGTGTTCCTCCATGTGTACCTAATTATGTAACTTCTAAAATTAGGTATGGCTCTAACTAGGTAAAGCCCTTACAATTCATTATATAAAGTTCAGGTTGGACATCTAGACAAGTTCGCAAATTACTCTTTAAGTTCAGAAAGAACTAACAAGGTACCATAATCCTTACCTGTTATGAGTTTATGTCGAAAAGGGTTTAATTCGAGTGGGAGTATTTTCCATGCCCGTAACAAGGCTAACACCTCAGGCAGGTTTTTACTGGCCCAGACAAAGGCTAACAACTCAAAAGGCAAAGCTACCTTACCCTTTCCTAAAATATTAGGTAACCTATGCCCCTTCCATTTGCCTAGAAGAGAACCTAATGATATGCATGTGCATAATGTGTACAGAGGAATGAATAAACATTTATGACTCAACGCTAATGAAAACCCTATCCTAAATGACCCATAAAAATAATGTTGTAAAAGAAACAAAAGGCTTAGTGAAAAATATGAACAATATATACCAAAATTTCTATATAAATAAATTTTTTTCAAAATACTGAGAATTATAGTTAAATATTGGCTGAGACCAAATTACTCATAATTTAGTTTAACACATGATTACTTTTAGACCTGACTCTCTAACTTGTTCCCAGCAGAGTTGCTAGCTGTTGCAACATGGCCAAGATATAAATTTGGACCAGTTTGACTTAAAGACTGGTGTACCCCTTATTCCTACTTGTATATCATTATTCTTTTATTTTTGGGGGCTTTATCATCATTATTTTTTTATTTTCGATGACTAAGTTGTCGAGATGAATTGCTCAGTCAACCTACCCCTAAATAGCCATTACAAAATGACTATTTATTTTGTAGTCACTGCTAATCTACTTTGGTTAGGTGAAATTGGTCACATTTTGGAGTCTGTATCTAGAGGGTTACAAAACCCATGAAAACAAACTCAAGGTCTGCAATAATACCAAAGATCGCATGAAAGGATCTGGGAGTCAGTTACAATCACGAGTAAAGATCGATTTCTCTTATGATGCCTGATAATCGGTACATTATTAATTACATGCTAACTTAAAATTAGATTTTTATTTGGTTTCAACATCTGCTATTTAATGATAGTTCCCGTATATCAAAATTTTTAAAATCCTAAATTTATTATTCTATATAAGAAAACCAAGTTTTAATATATTTTTTAAAAATCAAATTATCTTTAGTACCCTACTAGAGGATCGGGGGAACACAAAAGGTTTTATCATTATCTCTTTTGTGCTCCCACTGGAAGACCAAATGAATGCAAAAGGCTTTAAAAATCAAAATATCTTTCACACCCCATAGTAGGACTGTAGAAGTGCAAAAGGTTTTATCTTTACAAAATTTGAAAAAATCCTGATTTTCTTACTTCTAAAAGGATATCTTGCTATTAAAATAATCTATGAAACCTCTTTCATATGCTGGGAGAAATTTCGCATATTCCTTTAATTCGAAGACCTCGCCTTAATTTTAAAACTTTCAATTTTATAAGAAATAGTAAAATTTTGTCTTAAGACCCAATTTTGACAAAAAGTACAAAACTAGACTCTAAGGACTTGGGTTGGATCGAACAGACCAAAATGTCCCTTAAAGTAGACATTTGACATTAAATTATCCCGATAACCCTAAAGGACT
Source organism: Adansonia grandidieri (assembly GCA_038382065.1). NCBI lineage: Eukaryota > Viridiplantae > Streptophyta > Magnoliopsida > Malvales > Malvaceae > Adansonia > Adansonia grandidieri. Next base: position 9,055 of record JBBYHK010197718.1, on the reverse strand, counting down.
TCCATAACTCCATAAATGAACAAAGCTATTCCTATAGTGCACCATCGACACAAAGTACCTCGATGATCACACAGGACTTGGTTCTAATGTATATAACTAAAATGTCCTTAGGGTCTACCTTCGACATTAAAGTATCCCAGTAATCCTAAAAGACTTAATAACTTCATGAAAAAAATGAACCTGTCCCTATTATGCATCTTCAACATAGATGTATCTAGGTGATCATAAAGACTCGGTTATGTATATTATTAAAAGATACCTAAGATCAACCTTTGACATGAAAGCATCCCACTAACCTAGAGGACTTAATAACTTCAAAAAAAATGAATCTATACCTATTATTCAACTTCAACATAGAAGTATCTCGGTGATAATAAAGGACTCAGTTTTAGGAAAAATTACTAAAATGGCTCTAGGGTGTATCTTCGACATATAAGTATCTCGGTACCTTAAAAGACTCGATAATGATATGTAATAACAATTTAACCCTAAATGGGTAGCTCTGACATAGAATATGCCCTAAAATAAAAAGTTGTTAATAGATCCTTAAGCTTTTCAAAATTGTATTTTAGCTCCAAAATGGCTAAAAATGCTAGACGTGCTTCTAAATGACCAAAGTACACTAAATGGTCAATTTAATGTGGGAAATGAGCTTTTTAACCCTACAAATGCAAGGCTTTCCTAATGGACTCCAAAGTTTTCTAACTTTACAAAAGAGTCTCTCTGTGAAATAAATTACAAAATCAAGCCTCAAACACATCAAAATCTGCATGGAAAATATACCAAAAATCATATGAAATATTTAGCCAAACACCCTTGGCCTTGGAATAATTTTTTCACTTTTTACAAACAAGTCTCTAAACTTTTTTAAATTACAAAAAGGTCCTTAAAAGGTTTAAAATGCATAATGTGCATCCAAATATGTTAAAAATGCATAAAAACACTCCTAAAGGTCCAAAAGTGATTCAACCAAGCATAGATGGCCTTGGAAAATTCTTTTTCAATTTTTGCAATTTGGTCTTTATGTTTTCTATAATTACTAAATAGCCTAAAAAACTCATAAACATCACCAAATCGCTTTTAATAAATTCTACCAAGTATAGAGATACCATTCCAAGGCCTTAAAAATTTTGAAAAAATTATTTTTAGGCCCATACAAAATTTTAAACACTATAAAATAATCCAAAACATCATAAAAACAAGCGTGAGAATTCCATTAAGTGCCACCATCATATTCAGCCAACATGTATATCAACCAAAATCAATTTTTTTCTTCATATAATTTCATAAATATCAACATAAATAAATGTCCCAATTTCTACCGAGCTTAAATATACATGAAATCATGATAAATAATGAACATATCAATATAAATCAACATGAAAATGCTAAGGGAAATAGCATAAAAATATATACATATTAAAATAACATCATTTCTACCAACAATGACAAATTATCTTGATGAAAATCAATTTATTGCTAATAAAAATCAAATATAATAACAAAATCAAGAAACTTTGATCATGGCTTCTGTACTTGGCCTTTTAATATGGATGAAAATCCATGAGCACAAGTAATCACCAAGCTCAGTAAAATGATGAAATATGCACGAAACCAACAAAAATCAAGAGTGAAGCTACCTTAAAAGCTTGAAAAACTTGAAAATTTTCTTTTTTTTTTACTGTTTTTTGTTGATGGAAACATTAGACTTCTAAATGAAAGCACCTTCCCGCTATTTAAAGAGGAAGGATTCAACCAATAGGGATAAAATCCCTCTTGGCTGAATGGCCTTGATTTTTTTGTTTTATTTTATTTATTTTTATTACTTTTTAGATTTTTTTAATGCTTTTTTAAAAGGCTAAATTAATACATTTTTCATTTTGTATAAGTCATCATGCATGACTCATCATCTAGAAACATGGTTTTTATGATGAAAAAAAATCTAATTCGGATAAAAACAAATTATATAGATTAAATTGTAACAAATTAAAAATTATGTGTTCAAGAAATAAAATTGTTAGACCTTTTAATGGTGAATGAAATCAAGAGGGTGGTGAATTGATTTCTCAAAATTTTGGTAAATTAAAACTTTAATAAATAAAATTGAAAAATCTAAATAATTAGAATGCAAGTTAGTGAATAGAAATAAACAATTAAAGACAACAGAAGGAGAAGCAAACTCAATGATTTAGAGAGTTTCAGCCTTAATTGCCTACGTCCTCTACCTCGGCCTCACTTGCCTCGAATTTTCACAATTCACTAACTTGAATTATCTACCTTTCAAGGACAATGTATAACCTTTACACTCCCTATCTTTCAAGGCTAAGATAGAACCTCTACTCTCGATCTTTTGTGGCTAAGAAAGAACCCTCTTTCATTACTTTTAAAAGCTAAGTAGAAACCTTTTCTACTTTTCAATGGCTAAGTAAGAGCCTTCCCTTTTTACAAGGATTTGAGTGTAAACAAATAGAACCTCTAAAGGTTATGCGTTTATAAGAACTTTGGTTCAAGGGAAATATGTATCTAAAGATACAAAATGAAGAATACAAAATAGGAAGAATTAATCATATAAAAAGATGAAAAACTTAGTGCAAATGATGGAAAAGATGAAAGATTTGACTCTAAGCACTATCTCTTGGTTCTTCCTCTTGTTGAAGGTGTTGGAGAGGCTTATTTATAGCTTGATCATGATTATAGCCGTTGAGGATATTTGGTGAAGGAACATAGTCGTTGAACCCTTCAAAATGTCATTTCCTATTGTTCCCCATAGCTTTGTATTTATACAATTGAGTGGGTATTGATACATTGTGTTTAATGGTCCAAAATATAACCATGGAACAGTGCTATATTGATACAGAATGATCTGTCTCGATACAAAATAGTGCTGTATTGATACAGAATAATCTGCCTTGATACATAAATAATGATTTCTATATTTAAGGTTATTTAGCTACTGTCAAGTATTGTATCGGTACATTCATATAAAAATCAATTTTAATAGGATTTTTCATGACTTCAAAACATGTAAAAGTTATCTACAAAGTGTTTTATATAAAAGTATGCATGAAGAAAACATTTTTGAGTGCTTGAAGGAGTTAAAACACATTCTAGAATTTTTCAAAGTGTTTACAAGATATTTCATGGAAAAATACTAATCTTGAAAATCTTTAACACAAGCTAATTAAGCTTAAGTTTTAGTTATATCAAAACTGAGGTTAATTCAAAGCTAATATGGCTAACAATCTCCCCCTTTTTGATATGACAAAACTTAAGGTGAATTTTCTTGTAAAACTTCCCTTTAATTATTTAAAGCTTTTCAATAAAACTTCCCTTTAATAAAAGCATTATGAAATAGATTTTTTGAGATTTTATAAAAAGGTTTTGAAACGCCTAGCAATGGCATTTTTGGTCATATTTGTCTTTAAGAGTACCAACACAAAATATAGAGGATTTCAATAATATAAATAATGTAAGCACATGTGAAATCCTCCTATTTGCTAGCATAGACACATATATATAAATAAAGTACAAGCAAGCAAATTAACCCCTAAAACTCTCCCTTTTTTGTAATATTAAAAAGGTGAAAGTAGATTAATTCAAAGCTAAGGGACTAATTTCAACAAGATTTCTAGAAGGTATATTAATTATGAAACATTTAAGAACATGTATACCAATTATTGAGAATATGTGCATTTAAGTCCTAATGTGTAGTTCATCAAATATTTGTATTCTTTTGTAGTCATTTAAGCACATTTAAGATTGAACATACTAATTGTTGAAGGATTTTAAGAATTATTGATCCAATTGGTGTCTAGATGCATAATAGATACCATACTAATTTTTGAATTTTTAGTACACATGCATACTACTATAAATGTCTTATGGAAGGTTAAAAAAATTCAAGAAAAAAGTAAAAAATTTCCATAAGTTAAAAGATTATTTGCTTATCCATGATAAGTCAATTAAATCATTTGAGCAAACATTTAATCAAAGAACATGCTTAAATATGAGAATTAATCACTTAGGCATGCTTAAAGATTCACTCAAAGCAAATATTTTAAGCATACATTGCATACTAGAATGCCATTACATGTAACTGACTCATGTATGTCACCAAACTTAATGCTAAAGGATAAGAATTTAATAGCATTTGTTTAATGATTACCTTAACCTTACCAAACTTTGATGATATGCTCATTATAACTTGGAGCATTTCTAGTGTTTGAGCATTCCTTGATGGTTTTCGTTTGATTTAAAGAGGTTGCATGCTTAATTTCCTTTTTTTTGCTGTGCAAGTATTCATCTTTCAAGGATTGATTTATCTCTATGAACCTTGCAAAACTTCAAAACAATATTAGCAAAAGATGAGTATTAGAGGTACCAAGATTTTAATTGTAAAAAAATATCAATAAGCTTAGGTTTTGCTAGGAATAAAACATGTTCAATGTGCTTAATGACATTTTGAAATAAGTGATACCAAATGTTGATGAATGAAGAACATTAAGTGTATATAGTACCAATTACTGCAAAAAACATAATGATGTATAGAAAATTTTGTATTTTTGAGCATTATGAGGCAATATGTGCACTTAATGTATTTGATTTGTGAAACACTCATCAATGAATCAAATATGATGTTTAAGCATATGATGAGTTATGAAACAATGTTTATCCAGGTTTAGAAATCATAAAATTGAAGGATTCAAGTGAAAACTCATTAAGGAGAGCAATTTTGCATTACGAGCCAAAAAGCATGAAATTGGCCAATATTCACTAGTTGTATTGATATAAGGGGCTTTTGTATCAATACACATCGTGATGTATCAATATAAAGTTCATTGCACCAATACAAGCTAGGTTTTTGTTCATTGTATCGATATAGGGTTCTAAGTATCGATACATGCCTTGAGTTTTCTGAAAAATGCTTAGAAAAATATGCAATTTGGCATTCCAAAACCCATGATTTTATATTCTAAGGCAAACTTTTGATTTTAAACATTTAAAGATCATATGAATAATCAAAGTTTGGGTTAGAATAACTTTTAAAATCAAGTTTGAATGAATTAGTATATTTGGTCACATAAGTAAGGCAATATGCAACAAAAAATTTTCATTCAAACCACATATGCGCAAGTTTAAAAAAGTATTTTCAATGTTTACCAAACTTGTTTGAACCATAGATCATAAACTTACAACTTATCAAACATCCTAAGTCTCATGCAAGCATAATTGAATATAAAGCATTAAAGAGACTTAAGAACTTTCTAATGAATAGTTATGGCATCATATCTTATAAGTAAGCTCTAACTGCTCCCCTTAAGTATATGCATATAATTTAGTCAAGCAATAAAGCTTCTTAATGACTTCTGAAATGAAGTTTATCAAAATCACCTTTTACATATAAATCATTCTTAAATTATGCTTCATAACAACATTTCACAAATAGATTTAACATATTATCATCAAGCACTAAATCATCGAATGCATGCACAATTAAGCTTATAGTTGCTCAAGACTTAAAACATTAATTTTCATTAAACCCATTTTGCATTGAAAACAATTTTTTTTAAAATCCAATAAAGCATTAATAATCACAACATGAATAACCAATATACATATCAAAAGTTTAAAGCTTAGAGGTTACCCATCACACTTCTTTATGTGTCTAGAGCATCCATTTGTATTGTGTTGCTCCTTATTGCTCTAACACACCTAGAAAAGTCTTTCACTTGGTTTTTGGTACCCAAATTGCTTTGGGTCCATGAATTTTAGTCTCAAAGCCTTTTGTTCCCTTAGGGATCCATACTTGCCTAACATTAAATTGTGTTCTTTTCTTGATAGGACAAGTATGCAAATTATGACCATGAAAATTGCAATATAAGCACTTAGTCATATAAACTTGAAAAGATTTATCTAAAATAATTTCCTTTTCTTGTTCCAAGCTTTCAATCTTTCTTTTCAAATCAAAATTGACTTTCTCAAAAATGTTAATTCTTAGCTTGAAGTCATTAAAATGATTTTTCAAATCTTTGTTTTCATTCTCCAACATAAGTTTTAATTTCAATAGTAAATCATTTTCTTGTGTTTAGAGTTAATTTCCTCAAACTCAACTACAAGATCATCAAAAGCATCTTGTAACTCATCAAATGTATAGGAATTTAAATTAAGAGAATTTAAAGTTACCTTAGGTTCATCAAGAGCCATGAAATAAAGGTTGCCAATTTGGTCTTCCTTAGAGTCATCATCATCGAAAGAGTCACAATCTCTCTAAGGTGCTATAAATGCCTTTTTCTTCTTCTTTTTCAATAATGGACAATCAGATTTGACGTGCCCCAATTTGTTACAATTGTAGCACACCACCTTATTAACCTTTTTAGATTAGGATCATTTGCCCTTATCTATCTTCATGAATTTCTTAAATTTCTTAGCAAATATGATCATCTCCATATTGTTAGCTATATCAGCTTTGAATTAATCTTAGTTTTGATATAACTTAAACTTAAGCTTAATTAGCTTGTGTTTAATTATTTTCAAGATTAGTATTTTTTTCCATGAAATATTTTGTAAACACTTTAAAAATACTAAAAAGTGTTTTAACTCCTTTAAGTACTCAAAAATGTGTTTTTAATACATTTTTTTTTTATATAAAACATTTTTGAGATAAGTTTTACATGTTTTTAAAGTCATGAAAAACCTTTTAAAATTGATTTTCATGTGAATGTATTGATACAATATGTGTATGTATCGATACAATATTTGGCAATGGCTAAATAACCTTAAAATGCAGAAATCACTATTCATGTATCGAGACAGAGCATTTTGTATCAATACAGGACTATTCATGTATCGAGACAGATCTTTCTGTATCAATATAAGATTATTTAATGGTCCTATTTTGGACCACTAAACACAATGTATTGATACCCACTTAATTGTATTGATACAGAGGCATGGGAACAATGGGAAATGATATTTTGAAGGCTCCAATGGCTATATTCCTTCACCAAATGTTCCCAATGACTAGAATCATGATCAAGGCTATACATAAACCACTCTAGCACCTTCAACGAGAAGAAGAACCAAGAGAATTATGCTTAAAGTCAAATCTTTCATCTTTTCCATCATTTTCACTAAGTAGTTTATCTTTGTATAAGATTATTTCTTTATATTTTTGTATTCTTCATTTGTATCTTTAGATACATATTTCCCTTAAGCCAAAATTCTTGTAAACACCTAACCTTTAGAGGTTTTATTTGTTTACACTCAAATACTTCCAAAAAGGGGAGGTTCCTACTTAGCCATTCAAAAGTAAATAAGGTTTCTACTTAGTCTTCAAAAGTAATGAGAAAGGGTTCTATCTTAGCCATAAAAGATAGGGGGTAGAGGTTTCTACCTTAGCCTTGAAAGATAGAGAGTGTAAAGGTTATACCTTGTCCTTGAAAGATAGACAATTCAAGTTAGTGAATTGTGAAAATCTAAGGCAAGTGAGGCCAAGGTAGAGGACGTAGGCAATTAAGGCCGAACCTTTCTACATCTTTGAGTTTGCTTTTCTTTCCCTTATGTTTAATTGTTTATTTCTATTCACTAACTTGCATTCCAAAGTTTATTGTTTAGATTTCTCAATTTTATTTATCAAAGTTTTAATTTACTAAAATTTTAAGAAATTAATTTGCCCCTTTCTTGATTTCATTTACCACTAAAAGGTTTAACACATATCCTTACCATCCTCATCATCATCCTCCTTTTCCTCACTCATGGAAGTTTTTAATGCAACTCCAATTTTTTTGGTTGCTCTTTTCCATGATTTATCTTTATTTCGTACGTAAGGAGTGATCCAATGAGCTCATCTAAGGCAAGGAGATTAAGGTCCTATGATTCCTTAATTATAATCACTTTAGCTTCCCATGACTTAGGAAGGCTATTCAATATTTTCTTGACCATTTCCTTGTTAGAATGCACTTTTCCAAGACCTTTCAAGCCATTTATAGTGTCTGTGAATCTATCGGACATCTCTTTAATGCTTTCCTTCGGTTTCATCTTGAACATCTTATAATCCAGAACGAGTATGCTTATCTTGGACTTTTTAACTTGATTGGTCCCTTCATGTGTGATAGCTAACTTATCTGATATTTCATTGGCATTATCACACAAAGAGACCTTATTGTGCTTATTGGGGCCTAATGCAAAAAAAAGTAAATGCATGGCCTTGGCATTGAGTTCAGCCATCTTAGTGTCTTTCCCATCCTATTCTTATTCTTCCTTGGGAACTTCAAGGTCAGCTACCATCTTTGCTGGGATGAGTGGGCCTTTCATGATTATCTTCCAAATTGGATAATCATTTGCTTAGGCAAATAGCCTTATCATTGCCTCCCAATACGCGTAATCTTCACAATTGAAGAGAGGAGGCCTCACGATTGAATGTTTTTCTTGGTCCATACCAAAAATATCACCACTAGACATTTTTGAGGTTTTTTGCTGATATTTGCTCAAGAATTTTAAGCCTATAAGAATGAGACACAAGCTCTGATACCAATTGTTAGACTTTTTAGCGGTGAATGAAATCAAGAGGAGGGTGAATTAATTTCTCAAACCTTTGGTAAATTAAAACTTTGATAAATAAAATTGAAAAGTCTAAACAATAGACTCTAGAGTGCAAGTTAGTAAATAGAAAGAAACAATTAAAGACAAGTGAAAAAGAAGCAAACTCAATGATTTAGAGAGGTTCAACTTTAATTGCCTACGTCCTCTACCTCAGCCTCACTTGCCTTGGATTTCTATAATTCATTAACTTGAATTGTCTATCTTTCAAGGACATGGTATAACCTTTACACTCTCTATCTTTTAAGGCTAAGATAGAAACCTTTACCCTTTATCTTTTTTGGCTAAGATAGAACCTTCTTTCACTACTTTTGAAAGCTAAGTAGAAACTTTCTCTACTTTTCAATGGCTAAGTAGGAACCTCCCCTTTTTATAAGGAATTGAGTGTAAACAAATAGAACCTCTAAAGGTTAGGTGTTTACAAGAATTTTGGCTCAAGGGAAATATGTATCTAAAG
>JBBYHK010197500.1:0-32731 GCA_038382065.1 Adansonia grandidieri | reverse complement strand
ATAGATGAAATTAGTGCTTTCATTTGATAATAAAAGCTTTTCTTTCCACCAATTTTTTGGAATCAATGTTATTCCGTTAATTGTGACAAACATTGATGCATAAATAATCTTTTTTTTTTTCACCATTGGGCACCATAAACACATTCTCTTCTTTGGTATACATGACATTCATGCTTTGGATTCAAGAGAAAAGCTTTTTTTTTCCACTATTTTTTTGGAATTAATGTTATTCTATCAATTATGGCAAACATGGATGCATGTAATAATCAGCTTTTATCATGATTGGGCACCATAAACACATTCTTCTTATTGGGATAAATTACATTGATCCTTTGGTTTCATAAGAAATGCTTTTCTTTCCACCATTTTTTAGAGTCAAAATTCATTCATCAGTTGGGATAGACATGGATACACGTAACAATATCCTTCCCCTTCACGAGTGGGCACCATAATCATATTCTCCTCATTGGGATTATTGACATTGACGCTTTGGTTGATAAGAAAAGCTTTTTTTCCACCATTTTTGGAATCAATGTTATTTTGTCAATTGTGACAAACATTGATGTGCAAATAATCTCTTTTTTTTTTTTCATGATTTGGCACCGTAAAAATATTTTCCTCATTGGGATGCATGACATTGATGCTTTGGATTCAAAAGAAAAGCTTTTTTTGCATCATTTTTTTAGAATCAATGTTATTCTATCAATTATGAGAAACATGGATGCAAGTAATAATCTCTTTGTTTTTCATGATTAGGTACCATAAACACATTCTCCTTATTAGGATAAATGACATTGATGCTTTGGTATCATAAGAAAAACTTTTCTTTCCACCATTTTTTTAGAGTCAAAGTTCATCTGTCAATTGGCACCAGCATGGATGCACGAAATAATCTCCTTTCTACTGATGGCTAGGCACTATAAATAAATTCTCCATATTGGGATAAATGACAATGACGCTTTGGTTTTATAACAAACAATTTTCTTTCCATAATTTTTTTGGAATCAATGTTATTCCTCAATTGTGACAAACATGGATGCATGTAATAATCATTTTTTTTTCATGATTGGGAACCATAAACACATTATCTTTATTGGGATAAATGACATTAATGCTTTGGTTTCATAAAAAATTTTTTTCTTTCTGCCAACTTTTTTAGAGTCAAAGTTTATCCATTAATTGGGACAAACATGGATACACTTAATAATCTGCTTTCTTTTCACCATTGGGCACCATAAACACATTCTCCTCATTGGGATAAATGTTATTTTGTCAAATATGATAAACATGGATGCACTTAATAATATCCTTTTTTTTATGATTGGGCACCATAAACACATGCTACTAATAGGATAGATGACATTGACGCTTTGGTTTGATAAGAAAAGCTTTTCATTAACCTATTTTTTTGGAGTCAATGTTATTCCGTCAATTATGGTAAACTTGGATGCATGTAAGAATCTCCTTTTTTTCCATGATTGGGCACTATAAACACATTCTCCTTATTGGGATAAAGGACATTAATGCTTTGGTTTCATAGGAAAAGCTTTTTCTTCCACCGCTTTCTTTAGAATCAATGTTCATCGTTCAACTAAGATAAACCTGGATTCATGTAATAATCTTCTTTCTTTTACTGACTAGGTGCCATAAACACATTCCTCTTATTTGACACTTTTGTTTAATAAGAAACGCTATTATTTCCACTATTTTTTGGAATCAATGTTATTTTGCCAATTGTGACAAACATTAATGTGTGAATAATCTCCTTTTTTCCATGTTTAGGCACCATAAATACATTCTCCTCATTGAGATAGATGATATTAACGCTTTGGACTCAAAAGAAAAGCTTTCTTTCCACTATTTTTTTTTGGAATCAATGCTATTCTGTCAATTGTGACAAACATGGATACATGTAATAATCTTCTTTTTTTCATAATTGGGCACCATAAACACATTCTCCTTATTGAGATAAATGACATTAATACTTCTATTTGATAAGAAATGCTTTTCTTTCCACCATTTTTCGGAATCAATGTCATTTCATCAATTGTGACAAACATGTATGCACATAATAATCCCTTTTTTTCATAATTTGGCATCATAAACACATTCACCTTTTTGTGATAAATGGCATTGATTCTTTGGTTTCATAAGAAAAGCTTTTCTTTCCACCAATTTTTTAGAGTTAAAGTTCAACTATCAATTGGGACAAGCAAGGATACATGAAATATTCTCCTTTCTTCTCATGGTTGGGCAGCATAAACACTGTCTCCTTATTAGGATAAATGACAATGATGCTTTGGTTTAATAAGAAAAGCTTCTTTTTCCTCTATGTTTTTTGGAATCAATTGTTTTTGGTCAATTATGACAAACATTGATGCGCGAATAATCTCCTTTTTTTCATGATTGGGCACCGTAAACATATTCTCCTCATTAGGATAGATGACATTGATGCTTTGGAGTCAAAAGAAAAGCTTTTCTTTCCACCATTTTTTTGGAATCAATGTTATTCCATCAACTGTGACAACCATGGATGCTTGTAGTAATTGCTTTTTGTTTTATGATTGGGCACCATAAACACATTCTCCTTATTGGGGTAAATGACATTGATGCTTTGGTTTCATAAGAAATGCTTTTCTTTCTATCATTTTTTTAGAGTCAAAGTTCATCCGTTAGTTGGGATAAACATGGATTCACATAATAATCTCCTTTCTTTTCACAATTAGGCACCATAAACACATTCTCCTCATTAGGATAGATGACATTGATACTTTGGTTTGATAAGAAAATCTTTTCTTTCCATTATTTTTTTAGAATCAATGTTATTTCGTTAATTGTGACAAACATGGATGCACATAATAATTACCTTTTTTTGATGATTGGGCACCATAAACACATTATCCTTATTGGAATAAATGACATTGATGCTTTAGTTTCATAAAAAATGCTTTTCTTTTCACTATTCTTTTAGAGTCAAAATTCATCTATCAATTGGGACAAACATGGATACACATAATAATCTTCTTTCTTTTCAGGATTGGGCACCATAAACACATTCTCCTCATTAGGGTAGATGATATTGATGCTTTGGTTTGATAAGAATAGTTTTTTTTTCCACCATTTTTTTGGAATCAATGCTATTCTGTCAATTATGACAAAAATGGATGCACGTAATGATCACCTTTTTTCATGATTGGGCAGCATAGACACATTATCCTCTTTGGGATAAATAACATTGATGCTTTGGTTTGATAAGAAAAGTTTTCTTTTCACCATTTTTTTGGAATCAATGTTAATCTGTCAATTGTGATAAACAAGGATGCACATGATAATCTCCTTTTCTAATGAATTGGGCACCATAAACACATTTTCCTAATTGGGATAAATGACAATGATGCTTTGGTTTGATAAAAAAAGCTTTTCTTTCCGCTACTTTTTTTTTGAATTAATGTTATTCTTTCAATTCTAGCAAACATGGATGCACATGATAATCTCTTTTTTTTTTTCAATGATCAGGCACCATAAACATATTCTCCTTATTAGGATAAATGAAAATAATGCTTTGGTTTCATAAAAAAAGCTTTTTCTTCCATCATTTTCTTTAGAATTAACGTTCGTCCTTCAATTGCAACAAACTTTGATGCACCTAATAATCTTCTTTCTTTTTATGATTGGGCACCATAAACACATTCCTCTTATTGGGATAGATGACGTTGATGCTTTTGTTTGATAAGAAAAGCTATTCTTTCCACCATTTTTTTGGAATCAATGTTATTCCACTAATTGTGACAAACATTAATGCATGAATAATCTCTTTTTTTTCATGATTTGGCACCGTAAATACATTCTCTTTATTGGGATAGATGACATTGACACTTTCGATTCAAAAGAAAATCCTTTCATTTCACTATTTGTTTAGAATCTGTGTTATTCTGTCAATTATGACAAACATGGATGCATGTAATAATCATCTATTTTTCATGACTGAGCACCATAAACACATTTTTCTTATTAGGATAAATGACATTGACGCTTTGGTTTTATAAGAAATGTTTTCTTTCCACTATTTTTTTAGAGTCAAAGTTCATTCGTCTGTTGGGATAAACATGGACACACGTAATAATCTCTTTTCCTTTCATGACTGGGTACCACAAACACATTTTCCTCATTAGGATAGATGACATTGATGCTTTAGTTTGATAAGAAAATCTTTTCTTTCCACCATTTTTTGGAATCAATGTTATTCTGTCAATTGTGACAAACATGGATGCACGTAATAATCTCATTTTTTTCATGATTGGGCACCATAAACACATTCTCTTTTCGGTAGTAAATGACACTGATGCTTTTGTTTCATAAGAAAAGTTCTTCTTTCCACCATTTTTTTAGTTTCCAAGTTCATCCGTCAATTGAGACAAACATGAATACCTAAAATAATTTCCTTTCTTCTCTCGAGTGGGCACCATAAACACATTCTCCTTATTGGGATAAATGACAATGATGCTTTGTTTTGATAAGAAAAGCTTTTTTTTCCACCATTTTTTTGGAATCAATGTTATTCCATCAATTATGACAAATGTTGATGCATGGATAATCTCTTTTTCTTTCATGATTGGGCACCATAAACACATTCTACTCATTGGGATAGATGACATTGACACTGTGGAGTCAAAAGAAAAGTTTTTCTTTCCACCATGTTTTTGGAATCATGTAATTCTATCAACTGTGACAAACATGGATGCATGTAATAATCCCTTTTTTTTCTTGATTGGGCACTATAAATACATTCTCCTTATTAGAATAAATGACATTGACACTTTGGTTTCGTAAGAAATGCTTTTCTTTCCACCATTCTTTTCTGTCAAAGTTCATCCATTAGTTGTGACAAACATGGATACACGTAATAATCTCTTTTTTTTTCACAGTTGGGCACCATGAACATATTCTCCTCATTAGGATAGATGAGATTGATGCTTTGGTTTGATAAGAAAAGCTTTTCTCTCCTCTATTTTTTTTAGAATCAATGCTATTCCATCAATTATCACAGACATGGATGCAAGTATTAATCACCTTTTTCCATGATTGGGCACCGTAGACATATTATCCTCATTGTTGATGCTTTTGTTTGATAAGAAAAGGTTTTCTTTCCATCATTTCTTTAGAATCAATGTTATTCAATCAATTGTGACAATCATGGATGCACATAATAATCTCCTTTTTTTTTCATTATTGGGAACCATAAACACATCCTCCTAATTGGGATAAATGACAATGATGCTTTGTTTTAATAAGAAAAGCTTTTCATTCCACTATTTTTTTTAGTCGATGTTATTCCATTGATTCTAACAAACATGGAAGCGCATAATAATTCCTTTTTTTCGTGATTAGGCACCATATAGGTATTCTCCTTATTAGGATAAATGACAATGATGCTTTGGTTTCATAAGAAAAGTTTCTTCTTCCACCATTTTCTTTAGAATCAGTGTTCGTCCAGCAATTAAGACAAAGTTGGATACATGTAATAATCTCCTTTCTTTTCATGATTCTGCACCATAAACACATTCCTCTCATTGGGATATATGACGTTGATGCTTTTATTTGATAAGAAAAGCTATACCTTTTGCCATTTTGTTAGAATCAATGTTTTTTCGCCGATTGCAGCAAACATTGATGCGTGAATAATCTTTTTTTTCATGATTGGGCACCATAAATACATTTTCCTCATTTGGATAGATAACATTGAAGCTTTGGATTCAAAAAAAAAGCTTTTTTTCCACCATTTTTTGGAATCAATATTATTCCATCAAATGTGATAAACATGGTTGCATATAATAATCACATTTTTTTCACGATTGAGCACCATAAACACATTCTCCTTGTTGGGATACATGACATTGATGCTTTGGTTTCATAAGAAATGTTTTTTTTCCACTATTTTTTTAGAGTCAAAGTTCATCCCTTAGTTGGGATAAACATGGATACATGTAATAATCTCTTTTCTTTTCATGATTAGGCACCATAAACACATTCTCCTTGTTGGGATAGATGACATTGATGCTTTCATTTAATAAGAAAAGCCTTTTTTTCATAATTTTCTTTGAATCAATGTTATTCCATCAATTGTGACAAACGTTGATGCACAAATAGTCTCTCTTTTTTTTATGATTCGGCACCATAAACACATTCTCCTCGTTGGGATGCATGACATTGATGCTTTGGGTTCAAAAGAAAAGTTTTTTTTCTCACCATTTTCTTGGGATCATTGTTATTCCGTCAACTATGACAAACGTGGATGCATGACATGATGCTTTGGATTCAAAAGAAAAGCTTTTTTTTTTACCATTTTTTTTGAATCAATTTTATTATGTCAATTGTGACAAACATGGATGCATATGATAATCACCTTTTTTTCATGATTGGGCAGCATAAACACATTCTTCGTTTTAGGATAAATGACATTGATGATTTCGTTTCACAAGAAATGCTTCTCTTTCCACCATTCTTTTAGAGTAAAAGGTTGTTCCCTAGATAGGATAAACATGGCAACACATAATAATCTCCTTTTTTTTCACGATTGGGCACCATAAACACAATCTCCTTATTGGGATAGATGACATTGATGCTTCAGTTTAGTAAAAAAAGCTTTTCCTTTCACCATTTTTTTGGAATCAATATTATTCCGTAAATTGTGACAAATATGAATGCACGTAATAATCTCCTTTTTCTCATGCTTTGGCACCATATACACATTCTCCTTATTGGGATAAATGACAATGATGCTTTTGTTTCATAAGGAAAGGTTTTCTTTCCACCATTTTTTGGAATCAATGTTATTCTACTAGTTGTGACAAACATTGATGCATAAATAATCTCTTTTTTTCATGATCGGGCACCATAAACGATTCTCTTTATTGGGATACATGACATTGATGCTTTGGATTTAAAAGAAAATCTCTTTTTCCACCATTTTTTTAGAATCAATGTTATTTCGTCAATTGTGACAAATATCGATGCATCTAATAATATCATTTTTTTCATGATTGGGCACTATAAACACATTCTCTTCATTGGGATAAATGACATTGACGTTTCAGTTTCATAAGAAATACTTTTCTTTCCACCATTGTTTGGAATCAATGTTACTCCCTCAACTGTGACAAACATTGATTTACATAATAATCACCTTTTTCTCATGATTAGACACAATAAACACATTTTCCTTATATGGATAAATGACAATGATGCTTTGGCGTGATAAGAAAAGCTTTTCTTTCTAGCATTTTTTTGAATCAATGTTATTCCATTAATTATGACAAACATTGATGGACAAATCATCTATTTTTTTTCATGATTGGGCTTGATAAATACATTCTCCTCATTGGGATACATGACATTGATGCTTTGGATTCAAAAGAAAAGCTTTTCTTTCCATTATTTTTTTGAAGTCAATGTTATTCCATCAATTATGAAAAACATGGTTGCATGTAATAATCACCCTTTTTTAATGATTGGGCACCATAAACACATTTTTCTTATTGGGATAAATGAAATTGATGCTTTGGTTTCATAAGAAATGCTTTTTTTCCACCATTCTTTTAGAGTCAAAGTTCGTCCGTCAGTTAGGATAAACATGGATACAAATAATAATTTCCTTTCTTTTCATGATTGGGCACCATAAACACATTCTTCTTGCTAGGATAGATGATATTAATGCTTTGGTTTTATAAGAAAAGTTTTTTTCAACCATTTTTTTTGCAATCAGTGTTATTCCATCAATTGTGCCAAACATTGATGCTCAAACAATCTCTTCTTTTCATGATTCGGCCCCATAAACACATTCTCATCATTCAAATACATGACATTAATGCTTTGGATTTGAAAAAAAAGCATTTCTTTCTACCATTTTTTTGGAATCAATGTTATTCTGTCAATTATGACAAACATGGATGCACGCAATAATTTCTTTTTTTTTCACAACTGAGCACTATAAACACATTCTCCTTATTAGGATACATGACATTGATGCCTTGGATTCAAAAGAAAAGCTTTTTTTTCCACCATTTTTTTGAGTTAATGTTATTCCGTCAATTATAACAAACACGATTGCATGTAATAATCACCTTTTTTTAATGATTCAGCACCATAAACACATTTTCCTTATTGGGATAAATGAATTGAAACTTTGGTTTCATAAGAAATGTTTTTTTTCCACCATTCTTTTAGAGTCAAAGTTCATCCGTCAATTAGGAAAAACATGGGTGGACATAATAATCTCATTTCCTTTCATGATTGGGCACCATATACATATTCTCCTTGCTGGGATAGATGACATTGGTGCTTTGGTTTAATAAGAAAAGCTTTTTTTCCACCATTTTTTTTGGAATCAATGTTATTTCGTCAATTGTGCCAAACATTAATGCGTAAATTATCTCTTATTTTCATGATTTGGCCTTATAAAGACATTCTCCTCATTGGGATACATGACATTAATGCTTTGGATTCGAAAGAAAAGCTTTTCTTTCCACCTTTTTTTTAATCAATGTTATTTCGTCAGTTGTGACAAACATCAATGCGTGCAATAATACCTTTTTTTCACGATTAGGCACTATGAACAGATTCTCCTTATTGGAAAAATGACATTGATGGTTTGGTTTCAAAAGAAGTTCTTTTTTTCCACCATTTTTTTAGAGTCAATGTTCGATCAATTAGGACAAACATCGATACATGTAATAATCTACTTTCTTTTCATGATTGGGCACCATAAACACATATTCCTCATTGGGATAGATGACATTGATGCTTTTGTTTGATATAAAAAGCTTTTCTTTCCAACATTTTTTTGGAATCAATGTTATTCCATCAATTGTGACAAACATGGATGCTCGTAATAATCTCCTTTCTTTTCATGATTGGGCACCATGAACACATTCTCCTCATTGGGATAGATGACATTGATGCTTTGGTTTTAAAAGAAAAGCTTTTTTCCACCATTTTTTTGGAATCAATGTCATTCTGTCAATTGTGAGAAACATTGATGCGCAAATAATCTTTTCTTTTTCATGACTCGGCACCATAAACACATTCTCCTCATTGGGATACATGACATTGATGCTATGGATTCCAAAGAAAAGCTTTTCTTTACACCATTTTTTTGGAATCAATGTCATTCTATCAATTGTGACAAACATAGATGCATCTAATAATCACCTTTTTTTCATGATTGGGCAACATAAACACATTCTCCTTATTAGGATAAATGACATTGATGCTTTCGTTTCACAAGAAATACTTTTCTTTCCACCATTCTTTTGGAGTCAGAGTTCATTCCTTAGATAGGATAAACATGGCTACACGTAATAATCTCCTTTCCTTTCATGATTGGGCACCGTAAACATAATCTCCTCATTCGGATAGATGACATTGATGCTTCAGTTTAGTAAGAAAACCTTTTCTTTTCACCATTTTTTGGAATCAATGTTATTCTATAAATTGTGACAAACATGGATGCACGTAATAATCTCTTTTTCCTTGCGCTTAGGCACCATATACATATTCTCCTTATTAGGCTTAATGACAATGATGCTTTTGTTTCACAAGAAAAGCTTTTCTTTCCACCACCTTTTTGGAATTAATGTTATTTCGCCAGTTGTGCCAAACATTGATGCACAAATAATCTCTTTTTTTTTCATGATTGGACCCCATAAACAATTCTCCTTATTGGGATACATGACATTGATTCTTTGGATTCGAAAGAAAAGCTTTTTTTCCACCATCTTTTTGGAATCAATGTTATTCTGTCAATTATGACAAATATGGATGCATCTAATAATCACAATTTTTTCCTTGATTGGGCACCATAAACATATTCTCCTTATTAGGATAAATGACATTGATGCTTTGGTTTTATAAGAAATGCATTTCTTTCCACCATTGTTGTAAAGTTAAAGTTCGTCTGTTAGTTGGGACAAATATGGATACACAGAATAATCTCATTTCTTTTCACGATTGGGCACTATAAACACATTCTTCTCATTAGGATAGATGACATTGACACTTCAGTTGGGTAGGAAAAGCTTTTTTTTCCACCATTTTTTAGAATCAATCTTATTCTGTCAATTGTGACAAATATGGATGTATGTAATAATCTCTTTTTTCTCATGATTAGGCACCATAAACACATTTTCCTTATATGGATAAATGACAATGATGCTTTGGTTTAATAGGAGAAGCTTTTCTTTGCACCATTTTTTTGGAATCAATGTTATTCTGTCAATTGTGACAAACATTGATGCACAAATAATTTTATTTTTGCCATGATTGGGCATTATATACACATTCTCCTCATTGGGATACATGACATTGATGCTTCGGGTTCAAATGAAAAGCTTTTTTTTCCACCATTTTTTTTGAGTCAATGTTATTCCGTCAATTATGACAAACATGGTTGCATGCAATAGTTATCTTTTTTTAATGATTGGGCCCCAAAATACATTTTCCTCATTAGGATAAACGACATTGATGCTTTGGTTTCATAAGAAATGCTTTTTTTTTCCACCATTCTTTTAGAGTTAAAGTTCATCCGTCAGTTGGGACAAACATGGGTACACAGAGTAATCTCATTTTTTTTTATGATTGGGCATCATAAACATATTTTCCTCACTAGGATAGATGACATTGAGGCTTTGGTTTGATAGGAAAAGCTTTTTTTCCACTATTTTTTTTGTAGTCAATGGTATTCTGTCAATTGTGCCAAACATTGATGTGCAAATAATCTTTACTCTTCATGATTCAGCCTATAAGCACATTCTCCTCATTGGGATACATGACATTGATGCTTTGGATTCAAAAGAAAAGCTTTTCTTTCCACCATTTTCTTGGAGTCAATATTATTCCATCAATTATGGCAAACATGGATGCATGTAATAATCACCATTTTTTAATGATTAGGCATCATAAACATATTTTTCTCATTGAGATAAATGACATTGATGCTTTGGTTTCATAAGAAATGCTTTTTTTTCCACCATTCTTTAAGAGTCAAAATTCGTCGATCAGTTGGGACAAACAAGGATACACATAATAATCTCCTTTCTTTTCATGATTGGGCACCATAAGCACATTCTCCTTGCTAGGATAGATGACATTAATGCTTTGGTTTGATAAGAAAAGCTTTTCTTCCACCATTTTTTTGGAATCAATGTTATTCCGTCAATTGTGCCAAACATTGATGGGCAAACAATCTCTTATTTTCGTGATTCGGCCCCATAACACGTTCTCTGCATTGGGATACATGACAATAATGCTTTGGATTCGAAAGAAAAGCTTTTCTTTCCACCATTTTTTTGGAATCAATTTTATTCCATCAATTGTGACAAACATCAGCGCATGCAATAATCACCTTTTTTTTTTCATGATTGGGCACTATTAACAGATTCTCCTAATTGGGATAAATGACATTGATGGTTTGGTTTCATAAGAAGTGCTTTTCTTTGCACCATTTTTTTAGAGTCAAAGTTCATCCGTTAGTTGGGACAAACATGGATACATGTAATAATCTACTTTTTTTTCACGATTGAGCACCATAAACACATTCTCCTCATTGGGATAGATAACATTGATGCTTTTGTTTGAAAAGAAAAGCTTTTCTTTGGAATCAATATTATTTCATCAATTATGATAAACATGGATGCTTGTTTAATCACCTTTCTTTTCACGATTAGGCACCATGAACACATTCACCTCATTAGGATAGATGACATTGATGATTTGGTTGGAAAAGAAAAGTTTTTTTTTCCACTATTTTTTTTTGAATCAATGTTATTCCGTCAATTATGAGAAACATTGATGTGCAAAATAGTCTTTTCTTTTTCATGATTCAACACCATAAAGACGTTCTCCTCATTGGGATACATGACATTGATGCTTTGGATTCAAAATATAAGCTTTTCTTTCCACCATTTTTTTGGAATCAATATTGTTCCATCAATTGTGACAAACATGGATGCATCTAATAGTCACCTTTTTTTCATGATTAGGCAGCATAAACACATTATCCTCATTGGGATAAATGACATTGATGCTTTCGTTTCACAAGAAATGCTTTTTTTTTCCACCATTCTTTTAAAGTCAAAGTTTATTCCTCAAATAGGATAAACATGGCTATATGTAATAATCTCCTTTCCTTTCATGATTGGTCACCATAAACACAATCTCCTCATTGGCATATATGATATTGATGCTTTGGTTTAGTAAGAAAAGCTTTTCCTTTCACCAATTTTTTGGAACTAATGTTATTTCGTAAATTATGACAAAAATTGGATGCCCGTAATAATTTCTTTTTTCTCATGCTTGTGCACCATATACACATTCTCCTTATTGGGATAAATGACAATAATGCTTTTCTTTCATAAGGAAAGCTTTTCTTTCCACCATTTTTGGAATTAATGTTATCCTACCAGTTGTGACAAACATTGGTGCACAAATAATCTCTTTTTTTCCATGATCGGGCACCATAAACAATTCTCCCTATTGGGATACATGATTTTGATGCTTTGGATTCAAAAGAAAAGCATTTTTTCCACCAATTTTTTGGAATCAATGTTATTCCGTTGGTTGTGAAAAATATGGATGCATCTAATAATCACATTTTTTTCTTGATTGGGCATCATAAACACATTCTCCTCATTAGGATAAATGACATTAATGCTTTGGTTTCATAAGAAATGCTTTTCTTTCCACCATTTTTATAGAGTTAAAGTTCGTTCGTCAGTTGGGACAAATGTGGATATGCATAATAATCTCGTTTCTTTTCACGATGAGTTACTATAAACACATTCTCCTCATTGGGATAGATGACATTGACGTTTCAGTTTGGTAAGAAAAACTTTTCTCTCCACCATTTTTTAGAATCAATGTTATTCCCTCAATTGTGACAAACATGGATGTACGTAATAATCTCCTTTTTCTCTTGATTAGGCACCATAAACACATTTTCCTTATATGGGGAAATGACAATGATGCTTTGCTTTGATAAGAAAAGTTTTTCTTTCGAGCATTTTTTTGGAATCAACGTTATTTCATCAATTGTAACAAACATTGATGAGCAAATAATCTCTTTTTTTTTTCATTATTAGGCATCATAAACACATTCTCCTCATTGGGACACATGACATTGATGCTTTGGATTCAAAAGAAAAGCTTTTCTTTCTGCCATTTTTTTGGAGTCAATGTTATTCCGTCAGTTGTGACAAACATGATTGCATGTAATAATCACATTTTTTAATGATTGAGCACCATAAACACATTTTCCTCATTGGGATACATGACATTGATACTTTGGATTCAAAAGAAAAGCTTTTCTTTCCACCTTTTTTTTGGAATCAATGTTATTTTACCAATTTTGATAAACATCGATGCATGCAATTATCACCCTTTTTTCATGATTGGGTATTATAAACAGATTCTCCTCATTGGGATAACTAACACTGATGGTTTGGTTTCATAAGAAACACTTTGCTTTTCACCATTTTTTTGCGTTAAAGTTCATCCATTACTTATGACAAACATGGATACACATAATAACTTTTTTCTTTTCATGATTGGGCACCATAAACACATTCTCCTCATTGGGATAGATGACTTTGATGCTTCAGTTTGATAAGAAAAGCTTTGCATTCCACCATTTTTTTGGAATCAATATTATTCCGTCAATTATGATAAGCATGGATGCACGTAATAATCTCCATTTTCTCATGATTGGGCACCATAAACACATTCTCCTCATTGGGATAAATGACATTGACGCTTTGGTCTCATAAGAAATGCTTTTCTTTCCACCTTTTTTTAGAGTCAAAGTTCTTCCGTCAGTTGGGTTAAACATGGATACACGTAATCATCTCTATCCTTTTCACCATTAGGCACCGGAAACACATTCTCCTTATTAGGATAGATGACATTCACACCTTAGTTTGATAAGAAAAGCTTTTCGTTCCTTCATTTTTTTGGAATCAATGTTATTCCGTCAATTGTGACAAACATGGATGTATGTAACAATCTCTTTTTTTTCATGATCGAGCAGTATAAATGCATTCTCCTCATTGGAGTAGATGACATTGATGCTTTGGTTTGATAAGAAATGCTTTTCTTTCCACCATTTTTTTGGAATCAATGTTATTCCATTAATTGTGACAAACATTGATGCGTAAATAATCTCTTTTTTTTCATCATTGGGCACTGTAAACACATTCTCCTCATTGAGATACATGACATTGATGCTTTGGATTCAAAAGAAAAGCTTTTCTTTCCACCATTTTTTGGAATCAAAGTTATTCTGTTAACTATGACAAACATGGATGCATGAAATAATCACCTTTTTTCATGATTGGGCTCTATAAACACATTCTCCTCATTACGATGAACGACATTGATGCTTTGGTTTCACAAGAAATGTCTTTCTTTCCAACATTTTTTTGGAATCAATGTTATTCTTGCAGTTGTGACAAGATTGGAAGTACGTAATAATCTCTTTTTTTTTTTCACAATTAGGCACTATAAACACCTTATCCTTATTGGGATAGATGACATTAATGCTTTGGTTTGATGAGAAAAGTTCTTTTTCTACCTTCTTTTTGGAATCAATGTTATTCCATCAATTGTGACAAAAATTGATGCACAAATAATCTCTTCTTTTTGATTATCTGGCACCATAAACACATTCTCCTCATTGGGATGCATGACATTGATGCTTTGGCTTGATAAAAAAGCTTTTCTTTCCACCATTTTTTTGGAATCAATGTTGATCTGTCATTTGTAACAAACATGGATGTATGTAATAATCTCTTTTTTTTCATGATTAGGCACTATAAACACATTCCCCTTATTAGGATAAATGACTTTGATGCTTTGATTTCATAAGAAAAGCTTTTCTTTCCACCATTTTTTTAGTGTCAAAGTTCATTCGTATGTTGGGACAAGTATGGGTTCACGAAATAATCTCTTTTCTTTTCATGATTGGGTGCTATAAACACATTCTCCTTATTGGGATAAGTGACAATGATGCTTTGGTTTGATAAGAAAAGCTTTTCTTTCCACTATTTTTGACTAAAAGTTATTTCATCAATTATGACAAATATTGATGTGCAAATAATCTATTTTTATTCATAATTGGGTACCACAAACACATTTTCCTCATTGTGATATATGACAATAATGCTTTGGATTCAAAAGAAAAGCTTTTCTTTCCACCATTTTTTTGAAATCAATGTTATTCCGTCAATTATGACAAACATCGATGCATGCAATAATCACCATTTTTCATGATTGGGAACTATAAATAGATTCTCCTCATTAGGATAAATGACATTGATGGTTTTATTTGATGAGAAGTGTTTTTCTTTCCACCATTTTTTTAGAGTCAAAGTTCATCCATCTGTTAGGATAAATATGGATACACGTAATAATCTACTTTCCTTTCATGATTGGGCACCATAAATACATTCTCCTCATTAGGATATATGACATTGATTCTTTTGTTTGATAAGAAAAGCTTTTCTTTCAACCTTTTTTTTTGGAATCAATGTTATTCCGTCAATTGTGACAAACATGGATGCTCATAATAATTTCCTTTCTTTTCACGATTGGGCACCATGAACACATTCTCCTTATTGGGATAGATGACATTGATGCTTTGGTTTGAAAGGAAAAGCTTTTTTTCCAGCATTTTTTTGGAATCAATGTTATTCCGTCAATTGTGAGAAACATTGATGTGCAAATAATCTTTTTTTTCCTGATTCGGCACCATAAACACATTCTCCTTATTGGGATACATGACATTGATGCTTTGGATTGAAAAAAAAAGCTTTTCTTTTC
Source organism: Adansonia grandidieri (assembly GCA_038382065.1). Taxonomy (NCBI): domain Eukaryota; kingdom Viridiplantae; phylum Streptophyta; class Magnoliopsida; order Malvales; family Malvaceae; genus Adansonia; species Adansonia grandidieri. The sequence goes on along the minus strand of JBBYHK010197500.1, from coordinate 16,864 downwards.
ACTAATTTTTTTGGAACCAATGTTATCTTGTTAATTATAACAAACATGAATGCATATAATAATCACCATTTTTTCATGATCGGGCAGCATAAACATATTCTCTCCATTGGGATAAATGACATTGATGCTTTCATTTCGCAATAAATGTTTTTTTTCCACCATTCTTTTAGAGTCAAAGTTCATTCCTCAAATAGGGTAAACATGGTTACAGGTAATAATCTCCTTTTTTTTCAAGATTGGGCACCATAAACACAATCTCCTTATTTGGATAACATTGACTCTTCGATTTAGTAAGAAAAGCTTTTATTTTCACTATTTTTTTGGAATCAATGTTATTCTGTAAATTGTGACAAACATGGATGCACACAATAATCTCCCTTTTCTCATGCTTGGGCACCATATACACATTCTCCTTATTGGGATAAATGACAATAATGCTTTTGTTTCATAAGGAAAGCTTTTCTTTCCACCACTTTTTTTGAATCAATGTTATTCCGCCAGTTATGACAAACACTGATGCATAAATAATCTCTTTCTATTTTCATGATCGGGCACCATAAACAATTCTCCTTATTAGGATACATGACATTGATGCTTTGGATTCAAAAGAAAATTTTTTTTTTCCACCATTTTTTTAGAATAATGTTATTCCGTCAATTGTGACAAATATGGAAGCATCTAATTATCACATTTTTTTCTTTATTGGGCGTCATAAACACATTCTTCTCATTGGGATAAATGACATTGATGCTTTGGTTTCATAAGAAATACTTTTTTTTCCACCATTTTATAGAGTTAAGATTCATCCGTCAATTAGGACAAATGTAGTTACACATAATAATCTCCTCTTTTTTCATGATTGGGCCCCATAAACACATTTCTTGCTGGGATAGATGACATTGATGCTTTGGTTTGATAAGAAAAGCTTTTTTTCCACCATTTTTTTGGAATCAATGTTATCCGTTAATTGTGCCAAACATTGATGTGCAAATAATCTATTTTTTTAGTGATTCGACCCCATAAACACATCCTCCTCATTGGGATACTTGACATTATTGCTTTAGATTCGAAAGAAAAAGCTTTTCTTTCCACCATTGTTTTTGGAATCAATGTTATTCCATCAATTGTGGCAAACATGGATGCAAGCAATAATCTCTTTTTTTTTCATAACTGGGCACCATGAATCATTCTCCTTATTGGCATAAATGACATTGATGCTTTGGTTTCATAAGAAAAGCTTTTCTTCCCACCATTTTTTTAGAGTCAAAGTTTGTCTGTCAATTAGGACAAACATGGATACACGAAATAATCTCCTTTTTTTCATGATTAGGCATCATAAACACATTCTCCTCATTAGGATAGGTGACATTGACACTTTGGTTTGATAAGAAAAGTTTTTCTTTCCACCATTTTTTTGGAATCAATGTTATTCTGTTAATTATGACAAACATGGATGCACGTACTAATCTCCTTTTTCTCATACTTGGCCAACATAAACACAATCTCCTTATTAGGATAAATGACAATGATGGTTTGGTTTCATAAAGAAAGATTTTTTTTCCACAACTTTTTTAGAATCAACGTTATTCCATTAGTTGTGACGAACATTGATGTGCAAATAATCTTTTTTTTTCATGATCGGGCACCATAAACAATTTTCCTCATTAGGATACATGACATTTATGCTTTGGATTTAAAAGAAAAGCTTTTTTTCCACCATTTTTTATGGAATCAATGTTATTTCGTCTATTATGACAAATATGGATACATCTAATAATCATATTTTTTTCATGATTGGGTAGCATAAACACATTCTCCCCATTCAGATATATGATATTGATGCTTTGGTTTCATAAGAAATGCTTTTCATTTCGCCATATTTTTAGTGCCAATATTCGTTCGTCAGTTGCGACAAACATGGATACACATAATAATCTCCTTTCTTTTCACAATTAGGCACTATAAACACATTCTCCTCATTGGAATATATGACATTGACACTTTGGTTTGGTAAGAAAAGCTTTTCTTTCCACCATTTTTTTTGAAATCTATGTTATTCCCTCAATTGTGACAAACATGGATGCACATAATAATCTCTTTTTTCTCATGTCTGTGCACCATAAACACATTCCCCTTATTAGGATATATGGCAATGAAGCTTTGGTTTGATTACTAAAGCTTTTCTTTCCACCATTTTTCTGGAATCAATGTTATTCCATCAATTGTGACAAACATGGATGCATGTAACAAAATCTTTTTTTTTTCATGATCGAGCACCATAAACACATTCTCCTCATTAGGATAGATGACATTGATACTTTGGTTTGATAAAAAATGCTTTTCTTTCCACCATTTTTTTGGAATTAATGTTATTCTGTCGATTGTGACAAACATTGATGCGCAAATAATATCTTTTCTTGATGATTAGGCACCATAAACACATCCTCCTCTTTATGATACATGACATTAATGCTTTGATCCAAAAGAAAAGCTTTTATTTCCACCATATTTTGGAATCAATGTTATTCCATCAATTGCGACAAACATGGATACACATTATAATCTTCTTTCTTTTCATAATTAGGCACCATAAACGCATTCTTCTCATTGTGATAGATGACATTGACGCTTCGGTTTAGTAAGCAAAGCTTTTTTTTCCACCATTGTTTTTTCGAATCTATGTTATTCCATCAATTGTGACAAACATGGATGCACGTAATAATCTCATTTTTCTCATGACTGGGCACCATAAGCATATTCCCCTTATTAGGATAAATGGCGATGAAGCTTTGGTTTGATTAGAAAAGCTTTTCTTTCCACCATTTTTTTAGAATCAATGTTATTCCATCAATTGTGACAAACATGGATGCACGTAACAATCTCTTTTTTTTTTCATGATCGAGCACAATAAACATATTCTCCTTATTAGGATAGATGACATTGATACTTTGGTTTGATAAGAAATGCTTTTCTTTTCACCATTTTTTGGGAATCAATATTATTCTGTCAATTGTGATAAACATTGATGTGCAAATAATATCTTTTTTTCATGATTGGGCACCATAAACACATCCTCCTTATTGTGATACATGACATTAATGCTTTAGATTCGAAAGAAAAACTTTTCTTTCCACCCTTTTTTTTGGAATCAATGTTATTCCATCAATTGTGACAAACATGGATGCACGCTTAATCTCTTTTTTTTTCATAACTGGGTGCCATAAACACATTCTACTTATTACGATAAATGACGCTGATGCTTTGGTTTCGTAAGAAAAGATTTTCTTTCCACCATTTATTTGGAATCAATGCTATTCTGTCAATTGTTATAAATGTGGATGCACGTAACAATCTCCTTTTTTCCATGATCGAGCACTATAAACACATTCTCCTCATTAGAATAGATGACGTTGATACGTTGATTTGATAAGAAATGCTTTTCTTTCCACCATTTTTTTGGGATTAATGTTATTTTGTCAATTATGAGAAACATTGATGCATAAATAATATCTTTTTTTCATAATTGGGCAGCATAAACATATTCTCCTCGTTGGGATAAATGACATTGATGCTTTGGTTTCAGAAGAAATGCTTTTCTTTCCACTATTTTTTTAGAGTCAAAGTTCATCCGTCAAATGGGACAAACATGAATACACGTAATAATCTCCATTCCCTTCACAATTGGGCACCTTTAACACAATTTCCTCATCAGGATAGATAACATTGATAGTTTGGTTTGATAAGAAAAACTTTCTTTTCCACCATTTTTTTAGAATCAATGTCTTTTCGTCAATTGTGACAAACGTGGATGCACATAATAATCTCCTTTTTCTGATGCTTGGGCACCATAAACACATTCTCCTTATTGGGATAAATGACAATGATGCTTTGGTTTCATAAAGAAAGCTTTTCTTTCCACCATTTTTCTAGAATCAATGTTATTTCGTTAGTTGTGATGAAAATTGATGTGCAAATAATCTCTTTTATTTTTTAATGATTGGGCACCGTAAAGAGATTCCCTTCATTTTGATACATGACATTGGTGCTTTAAATTTAAAAGAAAAGCTTTTTTTTCCACCATTTTTTTGTAATAAATGTTTATTCCGTCAATTATGGAAAACATGGATGCATGTAATAATCACCTTTTCTCATGCTTAGGCACCATAAACACACGATCCTAATTGGGATAAATGACAATGATGCTTTGGTTTCATAAGGAAAGCTTTTGTTTTCACCATTTTTTTAGAATTAATGTTATTTCGTCAGTTGTGACAAATATTGATGTGCAAATAATCTCTTTTTCTTTTCATGATTGGGCACTGTAAAGATATTCTCCTCATTTTGATACATGACATCGATCCTTTGGATTCAAAAGAAAAACTTTTTTTCCACCATTTTTTTTGTAATCAATGTTATTCCGTCAATTGTGACAAACATAGATGCACGTAATAATAACTTTTTTCTCATGCTTGGGCACCATAAACACATTCTCCTTGTTGGGATAAATGACAATGATGCTTTGGTTTATAAGGAAAGCTTTTCTTTCCACCACTTTTTTGGAATCAATGTTATTCCTTTAGTTGTGACAAACGTTGATGCACAAATAATCTCTTTTTTTTCAGGATTGGGCACCATAAAGACATTCTCCTCATTTTGATACATGACATTGATGCTTTCAATTCGAAAGAAAAGCTTTTTTTTCCACTATTTTTTTGTAATCAATGTTATTCCGTCAATTGTGACAAATATGGATGCATCTAATAATCACATTTTTTTAATGATTGATCACCATAAACACATTCTCCTCATTGGGATAAATGACATTGATGCTTCAGTTTTATAAGAAATGTTTTTCTTTCCACCATTTTTTTGAGTTAAAGTTCATCCGTTAGATGGGAGAAACATCGATACACGTAATAATCTCTTTTCTTTTCACGATTGGGCACCATAAATGCATTCTCCTCTCTAGGATAGATGACATTGGCACTTCAGTTTGGTAAGAAAAGCTTTTTTTCCACCATTTTTTGGGAATAAATATTATTCCCTCAATTGTGACAAATATGAATGCACATAAGAATCTCCTTTTTCTCATGATTGGGCACCATAAACACATTCTTCTTATTGGGATAAATAACAACGATGCTTTAGTTTGATAAGAAAAGCTTTTCTTTCCACCACTTTTTTGGAATCAATCTTATTTCATCAATTATGACAAGCATTGATGCACAAATAATCTTTTTTTTTAATGATTGGGCACTGTAAACACATTTTCCTTATTAGGATACATGGCATTGATGCTTTGGATTTAAAATAAAAGCTTTTCTTTCCACCATTTTTTGGAATCGATGTTATTCTGTCTATTGTGACAAACATGGATGCATGTTATAATGACCTTTTTTTTCAGGATTAAGCACCATAAACACATTCTCTTCACTAGGATAAATGACATTGATGCTTTGGTTTAATAAGAAATGCTTTTTTTCCACCATTTTTTTAGAGTTAAAGTTTATTCATCAATTGGGGCAAACACTATTGCACGTAATAATTTCCTTTCTTTCCATGATTGGGCACCATAAACATATTCTCCTTGTTGGGATAGCTGACATTGATGCTTTAGGTTGATAAGAAAAGCTTTTCTTTTCGCCATTTCGTTGGAATCAACGTTGTTCCATCAATTGTGACAAACATGGATACACATAATAATCACCTTTTTTTCATGATTGGGCACCATAAACATATTATCCTCATTGGAATAAATGACATTGATGCTTTCGTCTCATAAGAAATGCTATTTGTTCCAGCATTTTTTTAGAGTTAAAGTTTATTCATCAATTAGGGCAAACACTAATACATGTAATAATCTCGTTTTCTTCCATGATTGGCCACCACTAGATTCCCTTCATTAGGATAGGTGGAATTGATGCTTTGGTTTGATATGAAAAGCTTTTCTTTCCACCATTTTTTTGGAATCGATGTTATTTCATCAATTGTGACAAACATGGATGCACGTAATAATCTCCTTTTTTTTACATGATTGGGCACCATAAATACATTCTCTTCATTGGGATAGATGACACTGATGCTTTGGCCTGATAAGAAAGGCTTTTTTTTTCCACCATCTTGCTGGAATCAATGTTATTCCGTCAATTATGAAAAATACGGATGCATCTAATAATCATTTTTTTTTCGTGATTGGGCACCATAAACACATTCTCCTCATTGGGACAAATAACATTACTGCTTTGGTTACATAGGAATTGCTTTTCTTTCCACCATTTTTTTAGAGTCAAAGTTTATCCGTCAGTTGGGATAAAGATGGATACATGTAATAATCTCATTTCTTTTCACGATTGGGCACCATAAACAAATTTTCCTCATTGGGATAGATGACATTGATGCTTTGGTTTGGTAAGAAAAGCTATTCTTCCCACCATTTTTTTTGGAATAAATGTTATTCCCTCAATTATGACAAATATGGATGCATGTAATATTCTCCTTTTTCTCATGATTGGGCACCATAAACACATTCTTCTTATTGGGATAAATGATAATGATGCTTCGGTTTGGTAAAGAAAGCATTTCTTTCCACCATTTTTTGGAATCAATCTTTTTTCATCAATTGTGATAAACATTAATGCGCAAATAACCTATTTTTTCTCATGATTGGGCACCATAAACACATTCTCCTCATTGGATACATGGCATTGATGCTTTGGATTCAAAAGAAAAGCTTTTCTTTCCACCATTTTTTTGGAATCAATGTTATTCCATCAATTGTGACAAACATGGTTCCATGTAATATTCACTTTTTCTTCAGGATTGGGCACCATAAACACATTCTCCTTGTTAGCATAAATGATATTGATGCTTTGCTTTCATAAGAATTGCTTTTTTCCAGCACTTGTTTAGAGTCAAATTTTATCTGTCGGTTGAGACAAACATGGATGCACGTAATAATCTCCTTTCTTTTCATGATTGGGCACTATAAACACATTCTCCTCATTGGGATAGATGACAGTGGTGCTTGGTTTTTGAAAAAGCTTTTTTTTCCAACGTTTCTTTGGAATCAATGTTATTCCGTCAATTATGACAAATATGGATGCAAGTAATAATCACCTTTTTTTTCATGATTGGGCACCTTAAACACATTATGCTTATTAGGATAACTGACATTGATGCTTTGGTTTCATATGAAATGCTTTACTTTCCAGCATTTTTTTAGAGTTAAAGTTCATTCGTCAATTAGGGTAAACTTTGATACACGTAATAACCTCCTTGCTTTTCACGATTGGGCACCATAAACACATTCTCCTGATTGGGATTGGTGAAATTGACGATTCGTTTGATAAGAAAAGCTTTTCTTTCAACCATTTTTTTTGGAATCAATATTATTCTGTCAATTATGACAAACTTGGATACACGTAACAACCTTCTTTTTTTCTTCATGATCAAGCACCATAAACACATTCTCTTGATTAGTGGAGATGACATTGATGCTTTAGTTTGGTAAGAAATGCCTTTTTTTCATGATGCACGTAATAATCTTATTGGGATAGATGACAGTGTGCTTGGCTTGATAAAAAAAGCTTTTTTTTTCCAATGTTTCTTTGGAATCAATGTTATTCCGTCAATTATGATAAATATGGATGCAAGTAATAATCACCCTTTTTTTCATGATTAGGCACCTTAAACACATTATGCTTATTAGGATAAATGACATTGATGCTTTGGTTTCATATGAAATGCTTTTATTCCCAGCATTTTTTTAGAGTTAAAGTTCATTCGTCAATTGGGGTAAACTTTGATACCCGTAATAACCTCCTTGCTTTTCACGATTGGGCACCATAAACACATTCTCTTGATTGGGATTGGTGAAATTGATGCATTCGTTTGATAAGAAAAGCTTTTCTTTCCACCATTTTTTTTGGAATCAATATTATTCTGTTAATTATGACAAACTTGGATACACGTAACAACCTCCTTTTTTTTTCATGATTAAGCACCATAAACACATTCTCCTGATTAGTAGAGATGACATTGATGCTTTGGTTTGGTAAGAAACGCCTTTTTTTCATGATGCACGTAATAATCTCATTGGGATAGATGACAGTGGTGCTTGGTTTGATAAAAAAAGCTTTTTTTTCCAACGTTTCTTTGGAATCAATGTTATTCTGTCAATTATGACAAATGTGGATGCAAGTAATAATGACCTTTTTTTATGATTGGGCACCTTAAACACATTATGCTTATTAGGATAAATAACACTGATGCTTTGGTTTCATACGAAATGCTTTTCTTTCCAACATTTTTTTAGAGTTAAAGTTCATTTGTCGATTGGGGTAAACTTTGATACACGTAATAACCTCCTTGCTTTTCACGATTGGGCACCATAAGCACATTCTCTTGATTGGGATTGGTGAAATTGATGCATTCGTTTGATAAGAAAAGCTTTTCTTTCCACATTTTTTTTGGAATCAATATTATTCTGTCAATTATGAGAAACTTGGATACACGTAACAACCTCCTTTTTTTTCATGATCAAGCACCATAAACACATTCTCCTGATTAGCAGAGATGACATTGATGCTTTGGTTTGGTAAGAAATGCCTTGTTTTCATGATGCACGTAATAATCTTATTGGGATAGATGATAGTGGTGCTTGGTTTGATAAAAAAAACTTTTCTTTTCCAACGTTTCTTTGGAATCAATGTTATTTCGTCAATTATGACAAATATGGATGCAAGTAATAATCACCTTTTTTTCCATGATTGGGCACCTTAAACACATTATGTTTATTAGGATAAATGACATTGATGCTTTGGTTTTATATGAAATGCTTTTCTTTCCAGCATTTTTTTGGAGTTAAAGTCATTCGTCAATTGGGGTAAACTTTGATACACGTAATAACCTCTTTGCTTTTCATGATTGGGCACCATAAACACATTCTCCTGATTGGGATTGGTGAAATTGACACATTCATTTGATAAGAAAAGCTTTTCCTTCCACCATTTTTTTTGGAATCAATATTATTCTGTCAATTATGACAAACTTGGATACACGTAACAACCCTCTTTTTTTTCATGATCAAGCACCATAAACACATTCTCCTAATTAGCAGAGATGACATTGATGCTTTGGTTTGATAAGAAATGCCTTTTTTTCCACCATTTTCTTTGAATTAATGTTATTCTATCAATTATGACAAACATTGATGCGTAAATAATCTCTTTTTTTCATGATTGGGTACTATAAACACATTCTTCTCATTAGGATACATGACACTGATGTTTTGGTTTGACAGGAAAAGCTTTTTTTTTCCACCATTTTTTTGGAATCAATGTTATTCGGTCAATTGTTACAAAAATTGATGCACGTAATAATCTCGTTTTTTTTTCATGATTGGGCACCATAAACACATTCTCTTCATAGGGATAGATGACACTGATGCTTTAGCTTGATAAGAAAAGCTTTTCTTTTTGCCATTTTTTTGGAATTAATGTAATTTTGTCAATTATGACAAACATCGATAGACGTAATAATCTCCATTTTTTTCTTCATTAGGCAACATAAACATATTCTCCTCATTGAGGTTGATGACATTGACACTTTGGATTCAAAGGAAAAGTTTTTCTTTGTACCATTATTTTGGAATCAATGTTATTCCGTCAATTGTCACAAACATGGATGCACATAATAATTTCCATTTTTTCATTATTGGGCACCATAAATACATTTTCCTCATTGGGATAGCTGACATTGACGCTTTTGATTCGAAGGAAAAGCTTTTCTTTCCACCATTTTTTTGGAATCAATGTTATTCCATCGATTGTGACAAATATGGATGCATGTAATAATTACCTTTTTTTCATTATTAGGCACTGTAAACACATTCTCCTCACTAGGATAAACGACATTGATTCTTTGGTTTCATAAGAAATGCTTCTCTTTCCAACATTTTTTTGGAATCAATGTTATTCCATCAATTGCAACAAATATGGTTGCACGTAATAATCTCCTTTTTTTCATGATTGGGCACCATAAACACATTATCCTCAATGGGATAGATGACATTGATGCTTTGGCTTGATAAGAAAAGTTTTTCTTTCCACTATTTTTTTTGGAATAAATATTATTCCGTCAATTGTGACAAACATTGATGCATGTAATAATCTCCTTTTTTTCATGGTTGGGGTTCATAATCACATTCTTCTTATGAGGATAAATAATGTTGATGCTTTGGTTTCATAAGAAAAGCTTTTTTTTCCAACATTTTTTTAGGCTCAAAGTCCATCCATCAATTAGGATAAACATGGATGAACAAAATAATCTCCTTTCTTTTCACGATTGAGCATCATAAACACATTCTTCTTATTGGGATAAATGGCAATAATGCTTTGATTTGACAAGAAAAGCTTTTTTTTCCACTATTTTTATGGAATCAATGTCATTTCGTCAATTATGACAAACTTTGAAGTGCAAATAATCTCTTTTTTTTTCATGATTGGGCACCATAAGCACTTTCTCCTTATTGGGATACATGACGTTGAGGCTTTGGATTAAAAAAAATCCTTTTCTTTTTGCCATTTTTTGGAATCAATGTTATTCCATCCATTGTGACAATTATGGATGCATGTAATAATCACCTTTTCTTAATGATTGGGACCCATAAGTACATTTTCCTTATTGGGATAAATGACATTAATGCTTTGGTTTCATTAGAAATGCTTTTTTCTTCGCCATTTCTTTCGACTCAAAGTTCATCTGTCAGTTGGTACAAACATAGATACATGTAATAATCTCATTTCTTTTCATTATTGGGCACCATAAACACATTCTCCTTGCTATGTTGATGACATCGATGCTTTGGCTTGAAAAGAAAAGCTTTTCTTTTCATCATTTTTTTGGAACCAATGTTATTCTTTCAATTGTGACAAACATGGATGCACGTAATAATCTCCTTTCTTTTAACGATTGGGCACCATAATCACATTGTATTCATTGGGATAGATGACATTAACGCTTTGGTTTGATAAGAAAAGCTTTATTTTCGCTATTTTTTGGAATAATGTTGGTTCATCAATTATGACAAACATTGATGCGCAAATAATCTATTTTCTTCAAGATTCAGCACCGTAAACACATTCTCCTCGTTGGGATATATGACATTGATGCTTTGGATACAAAAGAAAAGCTTTTCTTTACACTTTTTTTTTGGAATGAATGTTATTCCATCAATTACGACAAACATGGATGTATGTAATAATCTCCTTTTTTTCCATGATTGGGCACCACAAACACATTCTCCTTATTAGGATAAATGGCACTAATGCTTTGGTTTCATAAGAAAAGCTTTTCCTTCCACCATTTATTTTAGAGTCAAAGTTCATCCGTTAATTAGGATAAATGTGGATATATGAAAGAATCTCTTTTTTTTTTTTTATGATTGGGCACCATAAACACATTCTTTTGATTGGGATAAATAGCAATGATGCTTTGGTTTGATAAGAAAAGCTTCTTTTTCCATCAATTTTTTGGACTGAATGTTATTCCATCAATTATGGCAAACACTGATGCACAAATAATCTCTTTTTTTTCATGACTAAGCACCACAAACACAATCTCCTCTGTGGGATACATGACACTGATTCTTTGGATTTAAAGGAAAAGCTTTTCCTTCCACCATTTTTTTCAAAACATGTTATTTCGTCAATTATCAAAAACATGGATGCATGTAATAATCATCTTTTTTTTCTTGATTGGGCACCATAAACACCTTTTCTTCATTGGGATAAATGATATTGATGCTTTTGGTTTCATAAGAAATGCATTTATTTCCATCATTTTTTTAGAGTTAAGGTTCATCTGTTAGTTGGGATAAACATGGATACATGTAATAATCTCCTTTTTTTTCACGTTTGGGCACCATAAACAGATTTTCCTTATTGGGAGACATGAGATTGACGCTTCAGTTGAAGAAGAAAAGCTTTTCTTTCCACTATTTTTTTGGAATCAGTGTTATTCCATCAATTGTGACAAACGTGGATGCACATAATAATCCCCATATTCTTATTTATGGGCACCATAAACACAATCTCCTTAATGGGATAAATGACAATGATGCTTTGGTTTGATAAGAAATGTTTTTCTTTCCACCGTTTTTTGGAATCAATGTTATTTCATCAATTGTGAGAAACATTGATGCGCAAATAATCTATTTTTTTCATGATTTGGCACCATAAAGACATTCTCCTCATTGGGATACATGACATTGAAGCTTTAGATTCAAATGAAAAGCTTTTTTCCAACCATTTTTTGGAATCAATGTCATTTCATCAAATGTGACAAACATGGATGCACATAACAATCTCCATTTTTTTATGATCGAGCACCATAAACATATTCTCATTATTGGGATAAATGATAATGATGTTTGGTTTCATAAGAAATGATTTTCTTTCCACTATTTTTTTGGAATCAATGTTATTCCTTCAAATGTGACAAATATGGATACATGTAATAATCACTTTTTTTTCTTGATTGGGCACCATAAACATTTTCTCCTCACTGGGATAAATGACATTGATGCTTTGATTCCATAAGAAATGTATTTCTTTCCACCATTTTTTTAGTCAAAGTTCATCTGTTAGTTGGGATAAACATGGATACACATAATAATCTTTTTTCTTTTCACGACCAGGTGCCATAAACACAGTCTCTATATTGGGAGACATAACATTGATGTTTTGGTTTGATAAGAAAAGCTTTTCTTTCCACCATTTTTTGGAATCGGTGTTATTTTGTCAGTTTTGAGAAACATTGATGCATATAATAAACTCCATTTTCTCTTGATTGGGCACCATAAACACATTCTCTTTAATGGGATAAATGAAAATGATGCTTTGGTTTGATAAGAAATGTTTTTCTTTCCACCATTTTTTTGGAATCTATGCTATTCTATCAATTGTCACAAACGTAGATATGCAAATAATCTCATTTTTGTCAAGATTTGGCATGATAAACACATTCTCCTTATTAGGATACATGATATTGATGCTTTGGATTCAAATGAAAAGCTTTTCTTCCTACCATTTTTTTGGAATCAATGTTATTCTGTCAATTGTGACAAACGTGGATGCATGTAACAATCTCCTTTTTCTCATGATCAAACACCATAAGCACATTCTCCTTATTGGGATAAATGACAATGATGCTTTGGTTTCATAAGAAACGATTTTTTCCACCTTTTTTTTGGAATCAATGTTATTCCTACAACTATGACAAACATTGATGCATGTAATAGTCACCTTTTTTTTTTGATTGGGCACCATAAACACCTTCTCCTCATTAGGATATATGACATTGATGCTTTGGTTTCATAAGAAATGCATTTCTCTTCACCATTTTCTAGAGTCAAAGTTCATCCGTTAGTTGGGATAAACATGGACACACGTAAAAATCTCTTTTCCTCTCATGATTGGGCACCATAAACACATTCTCCTCATTGGGAGACATGACAGTGACGATTCGGTTTGATAAAAAAAGCTTTTCTTTCCACCATTTTTTTTTGGAATCATTGTTATTCAGTCAATTGTGACAAACATGGATGCACATAATACTCTCTATTTTCTCATGATTAGGCACCATAAACACATTCTCCTTAATGGGATAAATGACAATGATGCTTTGGTTTTATAAGAAATGTTTTTCTTTCCACCATTTTTTTAAAATCAATTTTTTCTGTCGATTGTGACAAACATAATGCACGTAATAATATTCTTTTTTTCATGATTGGGCACCATTAACACATTCTCCTCATTGGGATAGATGACATTGATGCTTTGGCTTGATAAGGAAAGCTTTCTTTTCCACCTTTTTTTTTGGAATCAATGTTATTTCATTAATTATGATAAACATAGATGCACATAATAATCTCTTTTTCTCATGATTGGGCACCATAAACATACTCTCTTTATTTCGATAAATGACATTGATGCTTTGGTTTCATAAGAAAAGCATTTCTTTCCATAATTTTTTTGGAATTTATGTTATTCCGTCAATTGTGATAAACTTGGATGCACATTATAATATCCTTTTTTTCATGCTTGGGCACCATAAAAACATTCCCCTTATTGGGATAAATGGCGTTGATGCTTTGGTTTCATAACAAATGTTATTCTTTCCTGCATTTTTTTAGAGTTAAAGTTCATCTGTCGGTTAGGATAAACATGGATACACATAATAATCTCCTTTTTTTTCACAATTGGGCACCATAAACATATTCTCCTTGTTGGGATAGATGACATTGATGCTTTGGTTTGATAAGAAAAGCTTTTCATTCCACCAATTTTTATTTGTCAAAGTTCATCCATCAATTGGGACAAACATGGATACACGAAATAATCTCCTTTCTTTTCATGATTGGGCACTATAAACACATTCTCCTCATTGGGATAAATAACAATGATGCTTTGGTTTGATAAGAAAAGCTTTTCTTTCCTCTATTTTTTTGGAATCAATGTTATTTTGTCGATTATGACAAACATTGGTGCACAAATAATCTTTTTTTTTCATGATTGGGCACCATAAACACATTCCCCTCATTGGAATGAATGACATTGATGCTTTGGATTTAAAAGAAGGGCTTCTCTTTCAACCATTTTTTTTGAATCAATGTTATTCTGTCAATTATGAAGAACATGGATGCATGTAATAATCATCTTTTTTTAATGATTGGGCACCATAAACACATTTTCCTCATTGGGATAAATGACATTGATGCTTTGGATTAAAAAAAAGCCTTTTCTTTCCATGATTTTTTTGGAGTCAATATTATTCTGTCAATTGTGCAAACATGGATGCATGTAAGAAACACCAATTTTTCATGGTTGGGCACCATAAATACATTCTCCTCATTAGGTGAAATGACAATGATGCTTTGGTTTCGTAAGAAATGCTTTTCTTTTCTCCATTCTTTTAGAGTTAAAGTTTGTCTGTCAGTTAGGACAAACATGATGCATGCAATAATCTCCTTTCTTTTCATGATTGGGCACTATAAACTTATTCCTCTCATTAGGTAAATGATGTTGATGCTTTTGTTTGATAAGAAAAGCTTTTGTTTCCAACATTTTTTTTGGAATCAATGTTATTTTGTCAATTTTGATATACATGGATGCATGTAACAATCTTCTTTTTTTCATGATCGAGCACCATAAACACATTCTCCTCTTTGGGATAGATGACACTGATGTTTTGGCTTAATAAAAAAGGCTTTTCTTTCCACCATTTTTTTGGAATCAATGTTATTCTGTCCATTCTGACAAACATGGGTGCAAGTAATAGTCTCCTTTGTTTTCATGATTGGGCGCCATAAACACTTTATCCTTATTGGGATGATGACATTGACACTTTGGTTTGATGAAAAAATGTTTTTTTCCCATTATTTTTTTAGAATCAATGATATTTTGCCAATTCTGACAAACATCACAAATAATCTCTATCTTTCATGATTTGATACCATAAACATATTTTCTTCATTGGGATGCATGACATTGATGCTTTGGATTCAAAAGAAAAGCTTTTCTTTCCACCATTTTTTTGTAATTAGTGTTATTTCTTCAATTGTGACAAACATAGAAGCACGTAATAATCACCTTTTTTTCATTATTGGGTACCATAAACCCATTCTCCTTATTGAGATAAATGACGTTGATGCTTTGGTTTCATAAGAAAAGCTTTTTTTTCCACCTTTTTTTTGAGTCAAAGTTGGTCCATCAATTGGGACAAACATGGAGACAAGAAATAATCTCCTTTCTTTTCATGATTGGGCACCATAAACATATTGTCCTTTTTGGGATAAATGACAATGGTGCTTTGGTTTCATAAGAAAAGATTTTCTTTCCACCATTTTTTTAGAATCAATGTTATTCCATCAATTGTGACAAACATTGATGCGTAAATAATCTCTTTTTTTTTTCATGATTGGGCACCATAAATACATTCTCCTTGTTGGGGTACATGACATTGATGCTTTGGATTCAAAAGAAAAGCTTTTCTTTCTAGCATTTTCTTGTAATCAATGTTACTCTATCAAATGCGATAAACATGGATACGCATAATAATCTCCTTTTTTTCATGATTGGACACCATAAACACATTCTCCTTGTTAGGATAAATGACATTGATGTTTGGTTTCATAAGGAAAGCTTTTCTTTCCATAATTTTTCTGGAGTCAAAGCTTGCCCCTCAATTCGGACAAATATGGATACACGAAATAATCTCCTTTCTGTCCATGATTAGGCACTACAAACACATTCTCCTTATTGGGATAAATGACAATGATGCTTTGGTTTGATAAGATAAGCTTTTCTTTCCACCATTTTTTTGGAATCAATGTTATTCTGTCAATTGTGACAAACATTGATGTGCAAATAATCTCTTTTTTTTTCATGATTAGGAACCATAAACACATTCTCCTCATACATGACATTAATGCTTCGGATTCAAAGGAAAAGCTTTTCTTTCCACCATTTTTTTGGAGTCAAAGTTCATGTGTCAGTTGGATAATCTCTTTTCTTTTCACGATTAGGCACCATAAACACATTCTTCTTCTTGGGAAAGAGGGCATTCACGCTTTGGTTTCATAAGAAAAGCTTTTCTTCCCACCATTTTTTTTGGAATCAATGTTATCCGTTAATTGTGATAAGCATGGATGCATGTAATAATCACCTTTTTTTCATGATTGGGCACCATAAACATAGTATCCTCATTGGGATAAATGACATTGATACTTTGGTTTCATAAGGAAAGCTTTTCTTTCCATAATTTTTCTGGAGTCAAAGCTTGCCCCTCAATTCGGACAAATATG
>JBBYHK010197284.1:0-32741 GCA_038382065.1 Adansonia grandidieri | reverse complement strand
ATTCTAATTTAATTTTGAGATAATATTAATTTTAAATTCAGAATAATGACATTTTGATGATATATTAAAAATTAAAGCTTAGATATGTAACTAAATTTAAAAATATTAATAAACATAATCTTGTAATTTTAAAATAATAAATGGTTTGTTATTTAGTTTACGTGTTACAAAAGTAGACTAGCCACATGGCTTTCTTTTGCATATTCTCTTCCACCAATTTTCTCTTTGACTTTGACTAAATATGGTAATAGTAATCAAAATTTTCTTGCTTACTATCTTTTATATAGGAAGGTAATTACTAGATTATATACTAAATTTAGCAATGAAGATTGACTACTATATCTGAAACACAATTAAGACTATTATAAGTTGTTCATAAGAAAGCAGTTTGTAAGCCCTGAAGCACTTTTTCGATTCGTGTCTGCAAGAGCAAAATCATATTCCAAACTAATACTCTATTATATTATATGTAAATATACATATATATATATGATACGCATGATTAGTTGTAAGTAAAGATGCATTGTATCAATACATCTTCGAATTTTCTTGGGAAGCATTTGTACTGATACAAACACATATGTATCAATACTGCATGGTATTTTTCACCACGAACAAGCTCTTTCACCCAAGTTTTCTTATATTTTACCTCCTAATGGCTTTTCATAATCATGCAAGAGGTATTTTACTAACATTTTTACATTAAAACATGAGCATAAAAACCACCCATATAGCTTAAGCCATTAAAGCTTGAATAAGTTTGAAATAGATGAGTATGCTTTAATTATGTTTGGGAACTAAATGTCATTTAGTTTGATAATTTCTTGACTATTTTGAGTTTAGTTCAGCTAAAATTTAATGGGATGCTATTTTGGGTTAGAGTTAAAATCTCTTTCCTATATATAACTAAGATATGACTATATTGAATGGGGGTTTCTCTTAAAGGCAAGCAACTAAGATTTTCCACCAAATTCAGCTAAAGTCATGCTCCATTTAGAAGGGTTTTTGCTCTTGATGACACCATCTAGCCATGCAGAGAGATTACCTGCAAGAGCTTCGATGAGTTGTCAAGATGTGAATGAAGTTGCATACAGATGAGATGTCCAGCCAAGAGGGTTTTAAACACTATTAGGATGTTAACTAAGGAGGATCGCTTTAGTTCACAGCTAAAAAAAACTATAGACCAAACAAGAGAGGAAAAAAAAAGAAAAAAAGAGAGAAAGAAGGATAGATTTTTTCAAGTTTCTACCCAAGGCTATTTTTTTCTCACGTTTAACTTTGATTTTACATATTTTTTTCCCTTTGATGAGTGCTTGATGATCTTAAGCCATGCTTAGCTGATGATTTGTGCTAAGGTATAAAAACTAGTTATGGCAAAATCTTAAACTATGACCTCAAGTTGCTATATTTTGTTTTTCCATTTTTTTTGGTTAAAAGTTTTGTAAAAACCAAGTTTCCACTAAGAAAGTTTGCTTTCTGAATGTTTTATGCCAAGTTTATTAGTTTTTATGTGATTTTAATCAAGTTTTCTTCATGATGAAACTTTATTTTGGCTCTTCATGCTTCTTATAAGTTATTCTATGTATGATCCATTCATTTTATGTCCTTTCCGTGCCTCATTATCATTATTCCCATATTTATGCATTCTTCATGAAAGAGTATAATTATGGCATCATCACCAAATATAGTAGTGTACACATGTATGTTCATGTTGACGTGGTGTTTTCTACTTAAAATCAAGTACAACATGCATTCTAAGATATTTTCATGTATTATAATAGTGACTTATGTTACCATGCCTTTTACATGAAATATTATGCTTATGACAATGACTCCATGTATTATCATGCATCCATGTATGTTCATATTAATAAAGTATTTTATGAGTAGAAGCCTTATATGATGCATGCTTCTATCTTTTATTGGTAAAAAATTAGGTTTATGGGGGGCTTTAAGAGTGTTAGAAACTTTTGGAGACCATTTTGTAATTTTCCCATGATTTCTTTATGCATATTAAGGATCATCTTTCAAATACCATGAACTTTAGGGTCATTCTAATAATTTTCCATGATTTATGACCATTCACTTGATTTCTTGTATTTTAAGGTCATTTAGGTCATTTTTCATGATTTAAAAACTTATATACAATTTCGTGAATGTTGGGGTTATTTAGGTTATTTTCTATGATTTAGGGACTTTAATGCAATTTCATACATTTTAGAGATATTTAAGTTATTTTCCATGACTTAAGAATTATTATGCAAAGTTTCATGCATTTAAATCATTTTCTATGATTTAGAATTACTCTGTAGTATATATGCATGTTTGGTCCATCTAGATTTTTTTTTTATAATTAAAGGATCATTTTGCAATTCCATTTTTCTACTTTAGGGTCATTTTCATGATGCCGTACCACAAATTAAATATATTTATATGTTGATTATAATGTACATATATTTTAAAAAAATCTGAGACAATATCCTTGAGTTAGAATGGCCTATAAGTGTGCTTCCAGTATATAAAAGTCAACTCATTGATTATTTTTAAATAAAGGAATACCTTTTTAAACAAGTAAATTAGAATTTTTAATTTTCCAAAAAAATAAAACTTTATCCTTTAGGTTTTCTTGAGGGGTGCAAAAAATATTAATTTTCAAAATACATAAAACTCGATTTACTTAAAATGAAAAAAATAATATTAGTAATAAATAATTTCAAGAAATGGTAATTATATTTAAATATAAAAAAAATTAAAATGAACCATAATCGAGATTTTACTTAGCATGTAATTAATTAGTACCAATTTATGGGCTCGTGAAGGGGATATGTCTCACTCCACTC
The DNA here is from genome assembly GCA_038382065.1 of Adansonia grandidieri. Classification (NCBI taxonomy): domain Eukaryota; kingdom Viridiplantae; phylum Streptophyta; class Magnoliopsida; order Malvales; family Malvaceae; genus Adansonia; species Adansonia grandidieri. The sequence continues at coordinate 29,901 of JBBYHK010197284.1, read as the reverse complement.
ATAACCAACTCTCAAACCCTTTTCACATGAAGTTGTGTTACTAAGTGGATTTTAGAGTTTGTTTTCGAGGGTTTCGTAACTTTCTAAATATGAACTCCAATGGGTGACCAATCTCACCTAGGTAAAATAAAATTGGTTACGACTTTGAGTTATTTAATCATTTTGAAATGACCATTTAGGGTTAAATTGGACAAATGATTCATTCAACAATTAAGCCTCATCCCAATAAAAGAAAAATGAAATAAAAATTATCTGTTTAAGTCCAATTTGTTGGATTCATGTTTAGCACATTGCGACAATACTTAAACAAAAGGTTAAGAAGAGACCTTTCAATTATCTCTATATTTGATCCACCAAGCCAAGCTCTTCTGATCATCTCAATATTGAAACTAACCTAAGAACCCTACCACATTTTAGGTTATTTTCACTTTTTCTCTTTTGGTAAAATAGCATCAAGTGAAACGTTATTTATAGAATATTTCTCGGTGGAAGTGTCTCACCATGAGAGTGTTATTGTGAATAACCTGTTCCATGATAGTGCTACTTTCAATAGCACTGTTCTTAACAAGAGAAGTTTTAAAATAGAGCAAGTTTTAGCAAGAGTTGTTTTGAATATGAGCTACTCTAAACATGAGCTGTTTTGAATAAGAGATTTCCAATGAAAGAATATCTGGTGAAGCAACATAAGTGAAGAAACATGGTTACTTATTCTAGATTACCTTTACTATTTGTAAATGCAATAGCCTGTAAAACAGTTAATTTTGTCTCTAAGAAAAGATAATATATTAGTAATTAAAATCAAGGACCTACATTTTGTCTCTTGTGAGAGAATTCTTAATAAAATTTCTCATGCAATGGTAATGTAGTGAAAAGTAAGATATGAAAGTTATAGAAAATAATGAGAGAGTAATCATAATCTCATAATTCAAAAATAGATGATGTGAGGCTTTTCACTAAAGAAAACGTGTGAAATAATAAAAAAAATAAAAAATACATCATATTAAAATAAATGTTTTTTCCATTTTATATAAATGTTTTTTCCATTTTATAGCTCTTTCGTGAAAAAACTTTTGATGAAAATTAAAGAGCTTCCATACATAAAGTTAACAAACACAAAAAATGTTCCATTGAAAAGTGTTATGTATATACTGTAGAACTTTATTATTGTATTTTTTTTAGAAAAAAAATAGAATGAATTGTATAGCAAGTTAAGACGCAAGTATTTTATAAAAAAAATGGATGTTATACCAAATAATGTTAAAATCGAAAAAATAGAAAACTAAAATAAAATGTTACTTCCTTAAACATAATTAACAATAGCAAAATGCTACACCTTAAAAAATATGGAACAACAACATAATGTTGCATCTTACAAAATAAGAAACAATAATAAAAAGTTGCACCTTAAAAAATAGAGAACAATAACAAAATTTGCACCTTAAAAAATAGAGAACAATAACAAAATGCTATACCTTAAAAAATAAGAAACAACAAAATGATGTGCCCTAAAAAATAAAAAGTAACAACAAAATGTCACACTCTAAAAAGTAGGAGTTGTGGCATGTTCCAATACAACCTAAATCGCTTGGATGGTGACGTATGCGACTTAAAATGAATTGCCTTTGGGTTATTCGTTAATCAAGATTTGGATTAGATGATATAAGATGCTAGCAAGAGGAAGGACCATTAGATGAAGTGTTTGTCTAACCTCTCTTGGATGGCTATCACAAAGTGGCCAAAGACTTAGATTTACCACCAACTATTTGAGCTAGGCATGAGTGGATGCCTATTGAAAATGATATTTTAAGTTATAAAACTTAAAATATTAATTTCAAGGTCTATAAAGTCTAGAGATTCATTGGTTGCATTTGGCAGTTGGTTACATATGGGGAAGGATTAACACCTACATCACGCACGAAATCGGTACCCACTAGCCATGTCTTACATCAATTTTGATTTTCTGGGTGTTGTCATTGTTTTGATATTATACCTTTTTAATGCATGAATTTTGTGTAAACATTACAAATCTAAGTTTTAAAGAAAATTTAAATCTCACAAAGATGTAAGGAACATAAGGATTTTTATGACAAAAAAGATCTCTAGTTTAATTTTGAAAATTTGACATTTCTTCTAAAGCATTGGAGAGCTTCTGAAACAGAACATTTCCTTGTAATTTTCAAAAACAATTTAGAAATATGAATGCAAAATGGACACCACAAAAGGGAAACATGTTAGTAAGATGAAAGAGAATATAATAATATTGCATAAAAAATAAACATACAAAAGCATAAAAGAGGAGGAACAGTCAAGATGTCTCCATAATTTTTTTCAATTATTGAGGAATAACTGAAATTATCATTTTGGGACACATTTAGACTTAGTAGTCGATTGAGGTGTGAAAAAAAAAGAGATTTAGATTAAAAGGATTGAGGATGTTCGAGAGAGAGAAAATTTAGATTTTGAGTGAAGTTTGAAAAGTAAGGTTAGAGTATCCCCTTAGAAGATAAGGTTTGAGTATCCCCAAAGATGAGAATTTTAGAAATTTTTTTAACATAAGGGAGTATTTTTTAAAGAAAACAAGCATTTTGAAATTAAAATCAATAATTCAAATAGAAAATAAATTTAATTTTTTTGTTTAGCCTTGATTCAAGCTTTATCGGACCTTGACAAGGATTAACATAAAATTATCTAAAAAATATAAAGAAATCGCTTGTTGGATGGAATTAATTTTTGAAATTGAGTTTGCTTTGGCACTGGCAGCATGTGCAGGGAAAATGATATAATAAACTTTGAAAAATCACTTCGAACTTGCTTGAAATCGTTCAATCACAAATGATACCTTTCAATAATGGAATTTTATGAACTTTATGAAAAATATTTTAAAAATCCATAAAAATCTTTTTGTGGGTCAAAATGGCCCAAACAAAATGTATGGGTTCCAAATAGCAGTTCAAAAAATATTAACTTCTTTATTTAGAATAATCCAAAGGTAAATGAGATACTTTTAGAAAGGTAATTCGATGCCTTTCAAAGGAAAATATTAGGAAATTTTACAAAAATGTTTTGGGGTTTGAAAATGATTTTTTAAATCATGACTACAGTGTTGCCATGGTAAAATAAAAGTGCTTTTTCGAGTTTTGCATTTTCCAAGACTAGGCTTGGGTTATGGACATCTAAATGTCCATAACAAAAAGGGTCAGTGACAGTGGCTTCACAAGCTCATTCCTATAATCCATGAGTAGTTTGGGACAAGGGAACAATAATTAACCAAGTCACTAACAAAAGGTATTAAACCTCACAATCAAGGCATAAACATTTTAAAACAAATAAAAAGGCTTTTTATTTTGAAAATTAGAATGTTTAATGTTATTTAACCATAAATCCAGACATGAAAAGCTTATTTTTTCCCCAAGATTAGAAGATCAATTAATAAAAACATTAAATCTATGTTAATCCTTATTTATTAGATGTAACATAGACTTAACTTGGGGGTTTTCTTGAAAATGGGTTTTTCAACAAATAAACACCAAATAAAGACATCAAGAACGCATTTTTAAATCATGAAAAACTTGTAAACATGCCATCTATGGCAAACATAAGATGGAGCAACAACAAGGCAACATTTTTATCACATAAAGCACACTATAAATGCAAATAATGCAGAGAAATGCATGAACAATTAAAAAGATGCTCATGTTTACGTAAAAAATGGTATGTACTATGAGATAATGCTTCCATGGCATGAAATAAGTGATGGCAAATTTTTATAGCATCAAATAGATGATTTTTATATCATCAAATCCACGCAAACATCATTAAATTCAATAAAACATCAAAGCATCTTGAAATACCAATGTATAATAAAGTATTATACATGAATGATGATATAGAATGCCAAGAGTCAATGAAATAATGGTTGTTCTAAGATGAGCTTGGAAAAATATGATTTTTGGAACATTCAAGCAACATCAAGGCATTATAACTCAAAATATCATCAAAACAAGCTTAAAAATGCATGTTTTCCTATGAAGATCATGGTTTCATGAGGATTGGTTAACAAGGATGGCACGTGATTTGTGTAACTACAAAGAAATAAAGAGAAACGTCTAAAACTTATACCAACAAAGCTTGCAAAACCTTTTTTTTTCTTATTCACTTAAAGCTGTAATTCTTGTGTTTTTATGGATATGTGCTTTTGGTTTTTTTTTTAGCTCACTTTTTTTCCTTTGCTTGTTATAAATGAGCAAGAAGGAGTAACAGAGATGAGCTTTCAAGTAGCACTATGGATAGAGAGGAGTTTGGTGATGAAAGGAAGTAGGAAATAAGGGTTTTGGAGGCTATTAGACGAGCTACAAAAATGAAGAGTTGTTTTTAAGAAATATGGTGTATGATTTATGTCTAGAAAGTCCTTTTTGCTAACCTAAAATTGGTTTTTTTTTCTAATTAAATGCTCAGCCAAATGTTTTGGAGCCGTAAATGAGGGCATTATTAGGTTTCTTCATGTACCATGGGATAACTCTAGGTACTATGCTCAGTTGTCTTTGCTTTTATTGGTTCTGGCAGCGAAAGTGATGGAGCAGACTGTTTCATGCAACCTGCAAATTGGGATAATCCAATTTTGGCCCTAAACAAGCTATTCATTTCTTGAAAATGTCTCATTTCCTAGTTGTTTTAGGCCTAAAAAATCTATTAAGTCCAATCCTAAACCTAATGACAAGGCCTGGTACAAATTTGATGATTTTTTATGCCAAATAAGTGGCTAAGTTAGAATTTTGACCTAAGGATGCAAGATTTGAAAATGCCATGACCTAGGCAATTTTGCCTAGATGTATGATACATTGCATATTGTATCAATATATTTAGGCAAGAAACCCAAAATGTATCGCTACAACGAAGATTGTATCGATACATTTCTAGAATATATCAAGTATTGATACATTTTGTCCAAAAATCAAATTTTAAACTACTTCCAAACCTTGTATCGATACATTTGACCGATGTATTGATATAAGCCCTATGATATCAATATAACCTATGGAATTTTGAATTTTGATAACGTGGAGGTCCTGTATCAATACATTAAGACTATCATACATACATGCAAAAATGTGAAATTTACATACCTTCGACTCTTAAATCTCTTACCTAAGTTGAAATGATAAGGAACTGATCCATGCTTATCTGAATGACTTTGATGGTGCCTCAAATAATGACCTTTAAAGCCTTAAATTTTGGCCGAGACAAAATAGAGTGTTATAATAAGGAATAGCAGCAAATTTTTACACATAAAAAATAGGACATTGTATTGCTACTATACCCAAAAAAAATAAGGCATAGGTGTTTTGCGCAACACTATTGTGCAACATTGTTGCATAGTGCCACTTGCCTAATAGTGTTGCATTGTGTTGCTCAATGCATCCTAAACACTTTGTAGTGTTGCATTTTGTTACATAGTGTAGCTTCCATAGCAAAACAATATTGCATAGTAATGTTACACGGTAGCAAGTAGTGTCTGCTGAACTATGTTGCATGATGCAAAAAAATGGTGAAACTATTTTTTTTTTTTGTAGCAAGCATTAGTTTTTCAAGAAAGCATTAATGATTTATTTTTTGAGATAGAATAATTATAAAATCCACTAATCTTGATATCTTAGTGTTTTCTAAGTATTTTTTACATAAGAATAAAGGAAAAATAATTAGAAGTGCATATTTGTTTTCACATAAAAAATGTATATATAGCAATTATCATCTGAAAAATATCAACAAAATTGCAACTTAGATATGAAAAAATTATGTGCTACAACAATTGTTTCTTGTGAAACATTTCTTAATAAGAAATATAAGAAAAATTTCAAGAATCACTTTTTTGGGTAATGAAAAACATACATATGTATTATTTTAAGAAATACATGACAAGTATTTCTTAAAATATCATTAAAGGTAAAAAAATGCTAAGCATATTTAAAGAGTGAGAAATGCCATATTGGCTTATGAAATATGATTGAAGAGCTTGTAACATATTAAATGCTTTTTTCAAAATACTTTTTTTTTTTTAGAAAAAGTGCATTTATTAATGCAACATTTCTTAAAAAGTAGCAATGAAAGAAAAGAAAAACACTTCTGATGTTGTACAAGAACTTAAATGAAACAACGCTTTATATAAGTGATGAGTTGAAAATATCTTAAGTTGTTTTACTAGAAATATTTTTATATAAGCATTTCTTGGAGTACATAAGAAATATACTTCCTTAGAAATATCTATTAGTTTAATGCACAAAAGAAATATTTTTTAAAGTAATATTGCATGAAAAATATTTCTTAACATATTACACAAGAAGAATTTCTCATTAAGAAAGTAACACAAAAGACTATAGTAATCAACTTCTCTTTTAGAAAAACTTATATAACAAGTAACAGAACTAGTGCTTGAGACCACTACTGTCAACTTTTTCATTAAAAAAACATATATATGACATTAATGGAAATGATATATTAGACCACAATAATTGACTTGTCTTTATAGAATAAGTTATGTTGAGAGTGATAGAAGTGATGAATGTGACCACAACAATTAACTTTTCTCTTTAAGTAATCTTATGTGAGAGTGATAAAAGTAGCACATCAAACAACAATGATTTTCACTTTTGAGAATAACTTATATGTGAGAGTGACGAAAGTGATGCATGAAACTACTCCAACTAACTTTTATTTGAAAGAATTTTGTATGTGAGAGTGTATGAGGCCACAATGGTCGATTTCTCCATTACAAGAAATTGTATATGAGAATGACGAAAGTTTCAAATGAGACCACAATGGCCAACTTCTACATTAGAGTGAAGAAGTGATGCATGATACCATTATAGTTAACTTTTCCATTAGAAGAATTTAGGTACAAGAGTGACAAAAATGGTGCACGTAACCAAAACAATTGACTACTTATTACTACAACTTGTATATGGGAGTTACAGAAGTGGTGCATTAGGCCACAATGCTGACTTCTCTTTTGGAAAAGTTTTTATATGAGATTGACAAAAGTAGTGTTTGAGCCTACAACACTCAACTTCTTTGTTGAAGGATCTTGTTTACAAGAGTGATAAAAGTGGTGCATTTGATCATTTGATTACAGTGGTCGACTTTTTAATTAAAAAATTTTATATATAAGAATAACGAAATTAGTGAATAAGAACATAATGATTAATGTCTTTTTAGGTTATAATAGGAAGTTACTAGATATATATTTTATTTTGATATGCTATTCAAATAAGTAGATATTAGTTCTTTATACTAAAGAGATACAAGCTTTTAACTCAACATTGAGGATATTTCTAATCATATAGTAAATGTGAAGTAAAATAATAATTTAAAGTTTAAAAAAAATACTAAAGATCAATAGAAATTTGTTTTAAGATACACATCAATAGTGCTAATAAAGATGCTTTAGTAAGTTTAGGTACACACTTCGTAAGTCAGCATTTATTTTCTTCATGTTTGGATGATAATTTTTTCTTAGAGTATTGCATTCTTTGGTCTGATGTTCGATGCTTATATAAAAATGGCAATACATAGGATTTGCCTTTCTAATATTGGTAAATTGGTGCTTAACATATGTTAGACTTATACTACCCTAGTCTACCAATTTATATAAGAGCTTAACAATTTTTTCCATATAGCATGGAAATGGTAATGGTTAAACTTATTCACCATGGCTAACTTAGATTTCTTATGGGATTTTCCTTATGAAAAGTAAAAAAGTAACTTTTTTAGGTGAAAGTGATTTGTTTACTTATTGTTCCTAATGATAGTATCATTACTTCTTTTTGTAGCCTCCAATGAAGCAAGAAAAAAAAGATAATGATAAGTTCTATAGATAAAGTTAAAATTCATCAAACATTTCTTGGATACGCACTTTAATTAATTTCTTTTAATCATAAATTCTTTTACATCCAAAACTTTTTCCTTAAAACGTTGGATGTAATCCGTCAGGTCTTCTTTTGGCTTTTGATACTCTCTACCTAACCCAAGTCAATAATAGTAAACTTTTCTTTCATGGAGAAGAACTTTTCACCAAACATCCTACAAATTTGGTTCCAGATTCCATAGAGCTAGGAGTAAGGTTGACATATCATGTGTATACTTTTTCAGTTAGAGACTTAATTTTTTTTTTCAATTTCAAATCATCATCTAATCTAGATACTCTAAGAGTTTCCACAAATTTCATTATGTGTTCATAAGGATCTTTAGTTCCCATTAAATTGCTTGAAATTAGGACTAGTGTAGTCATTAGGATATGGCTTAAAAGCTACTGTAACAGGATAAAGTAACTTGATTTCAAATTCAAAAAGGCTCAAACTCTTATTCTTTTACCTAAGTAGTGTAAGAAGCCTTAGCTGACACCAAGCACTCCAAGAGGAAGTAGGTAAGGTCACTGAGATAGGACTTCACTCGAGACCTAGGTCATAGAGACATGTTTCTCACAAAAATGTGCCTGGTGGTACCATGTTGACTAGAGTTTACCCTTAAGAGGTACATGTTAGGTTTGAACCTAGAGGATGCACCCTTTAGGGTGAAAAAACCTTGAAGGCCTGTGGGATCTAGAAAGGACAATACTCAATTTATGACTAGTCTTAACACTCTAGGAGAGTGCAAGGAAGATTACGGGTGACCCTTGGGCCAAACACTCTAAAAGGGAATAGGCATGGTCATTAAGGACCTAGGTCATGAAACAAAGTCCTTATAAGTAAGCTCTGAACCTGTTATTTGGTGACAAAACCTTAAGTAGTGGTCTTTATAAGTAGTTACACTAAAAATGCTAACAAAAGTGGTAGAAGTTCCAACAATTATGGTAGAAAGATTGACCACATTGTTATTTTCAGATGGTATAAAGTTGTCAAACGTATTTCCTTTGTAATTGAAAGTTTAACACTATTAGAAGAATCTCCACCTCCATTAACATTCTTAGGTTAAACTTAAGCTTAGAAATAATTTACATTATCTGTCTATTTTTCTTTTCTAAAATCTACATATTTTCTTTGGACGTTTGAATCATATTCATCAACTCTTAGATGTAGGCAAGAACAAAAGTGTTTTGGCTTCTGGCAGAGTTATCTATGTCTTACAATAAAATAAGCTTTAATGAAATTCACCTAATAAAATCACTCCACCCTAACAGAGTTGTCAAAAATGTAGAAGGTTCTTTTGTAGAGAGAGAAAGTCTTACAAATAAGTGAATAGAATGAGATGACAGAGAAAAAGACTAGAGCAAACCTTGAAGTATTGAGTATAATGGCAGGTGGTGGTAGGTAAGATGAAGATAAAAGCCCCTTTTAATCCATAATCCAAAAAAAATCCTTAAAAAAGGGAAAATGGCCTTCATTTTATCTTTTTTATCCAATTTCATGCATAAAATGGTCCCCCTTGATTTTTTGCTTTTTAGTACCTACCAGGTATTTTTACTTGTAAGCAAACTACCTATTACCCTAATATGCATATCAATAGCAAATCTCTTTCCATTTAGGGTAAAAAAAGCTTATTTTTGTTCATGGCTTCTCATGCATGCTTAAAGATAACAATCATCCTAAAACAGCCAGTTTTTAATCCGACGCATGAAAGACAAATTAGCTTTAACTCAAAATTAGCATCCCATCATGTTTAAAAATCAAGATTAATCTCCCTTGGTTGGAAAATGTTTAATTGAAAATCATTTCAGTTTTCTACATAGATGGAAAGGTTACCTTAATTTCTATTAGTTAGAACAAGTTTAGTTAAAAATCCTATTGGTTTTGGTTAAATCAAAAAGTCTAATTTAAAATCCTATTAGTAAAAGAAGTTTAATTATATGTAAAGCCTAATTAGAGTAAAAAGACTAATTAAGAATTATATTAGTTTTTCTATTAAAATAAAAAATAATTGAAGTCCTATTAGTTTTAATTAAAATAGAAGTTTTATTAAAAAGCTACTACTTCTAATAAAAAGTCAAATAAAGAAAATCTATTGGCTCTAATTAAAATAAAAAAGTCCAATAAAAATTCCTATATATAACAAAAGTTTAATTAAAATCATGTTAACACTAGTTAGGGTAAAAAGTTTAATAAAAATTGTATTAGCTTATTATTGAAGAAAAAATAATTAGAAGTCCTATTAGGTGTAATTTAATTAAAAATTCTAAAAAGTTTCATTAGAATCGTATTTTAAAATAAGTAAAAGTTTATTGAAAACCCTAAAAAGTTTAATTAAAAATCCTACTAATTTAAAGTAAAAATTTTAATTAAACATTCCATTAAAAGAAATACCCTAACCCAAAATCCTAAATGGTACTTCTATACTTTTAAAAGTCAAAATATAATTTATTTGGGCCTATTTATACTTTTCCATCCAATTTTGATTTATGTTGACTGTTTGATTTTGCCCCATTTGTTTCATTTCCAACTTTTCAATCAACCTTGACTCATTGGCATTCGATTTGAATCATTTGACCAAGTTTGCTTTGGTTTAACATGGGTTGAATGGGTTTGACTCGGGTTGATGCACTTCTTCTAGTTCATGACCTATTAGGACTTTTGGAATTTCTAGGGGATTTTGGAAGGGTTTTAGGCCAAGAAAAATATGATTCGGGCTCAAACAAAATTTGGTGTCTATAAGAAAAATTGTATGTTATTTTATAATGAGTCTTTTGAGTTATTGTACTATTCAAAATGTGGTCATCCTCGATATAAATTAAGAAAATCACGTAGGGGAGGGCAAAGAAATTTTCTTAAAAGATTTTTTGCTGTTTTGCCTCTTATACTTAATTGACATTAAAAGCTTTATTGTCAACAGCAACTTCTAAGCTTTATATGGCATGACATTTACATAATCGAGAAGAGATAATGTTGACTAATTGTACTCAATCCTTATAAGGCTAAGTTGGTGCATATGTTTAGGGTTGGCAATTAAGGTAGGGCAAGGCAATTTTTTGGTTGCTTTGACTCAATGCGACCTTTACACACACAACAATTGCAAATTCTAACATATAGGAATGCAATCTTTAAAAAAAAAAAAAAGCATATTCTAAAAATGGAAGTGATTATAAGTCATATATTATAAGACTAAGAAATTTCATGCCAAAATCCATACACTACAATATCTATTTGCAGAACTACCCATTTAATGACTGAAGTAAAAAGATAAAGATTAAATAACAAGTATTTTCATCCAAATAAATAAATTAATAATAGTGCTTGACCAAAGAGAAAGATAATTAACAAAAGAAGGAAGAAAAGTTAGAGTTATAGAAAATGAATGTTAAGGTTTTGGGAAAAAATGAAATAGTGATTAAGTATGAGTAACAGATAGGCTAGGATGTAAATTGTAAGTTTAGGAAGACATAAGTTACAAAGGAAAAGATATGGATTAAAGATTTAATGAAAAAGAAAAATCCTTATAAGAGAGGTGTCCTAAGTTCTAGCCTGGGGAGGAGTAACTTAATGAGGGGGAAAATCCTTGACTGTAGGGAGTCTAAAGAGGATAAAACTTGGATGTGAGATGTGACATAAAGTGAAGCTGCCTTGAGGTTGGGTAGGTAGAGTCACAAGTAATACCAAGCACCTCGTGGTCATGTAGGTAGAACCACTAGGCTAGGCCCTCACATAAAAAAACATAAAATAAGATTAAGGTTTAAAAGCTAGTAAAAAATGTTAAAAAAAAAGATTATTAGTTATAACTCAATTATTTGTCTTAATAATTTAATATTAATTTAAAGCTACTTTTTTTTAGAAATCACGATTAAAAATTACTAAATGCATAGTATATATTTAAGTATTTTAATAATTTATCATTTCAAGAGTAAATATTAAAGATTATTATCCAATACACTGCAGTGGATTTCCATAAGTACACAAGTAAGTTTAACAAATGCCATTTATCTTGTTTACTTATTTTTTGTTTTCTAAAAGTATACACTAAGAACATGTGACAATTTTCTAATCCTACTTGTGGCGTTAAAACACTCCACTTCCAGCAAATGTGATAATAATCCAAATAGTAAATAGCAATGATAAATGAAAATTAGATGACTAAATGATTTATAGACATAATAATTTTAGCCATAATATGATTATATGAAACATGAGTGAAACGAGATATATAAAATTATATCATGATCTTTATAATTAAATAGTTTGTGATTACAAAAATTAAAAAAGAAATTTCTAAATCTAAAAGAATACGGAGTATATAATAAACTAATTAAGTTTAGACACGAAAAAAAAAAAACAGCATACAGTTAGTAATATAAATATATAAGTATCATATTTGGATCTGATACTAATTGAGTTTTTGATTTCTTAATTTTTTTTCTCTTTCATTATCCTTTATAAAATTAGTAGTATGGTTATTAGTATGATTGTTTATAGGCTTGTAACTTATTAGTTAATAATGTAACTTTAATTATATTATTTTAAACAATTGTTAGATATATCACATAAACAAATATATTGGAAAAATAACAAATAAATAAATAAATAAATAAAACTTTACATTAGAGTTTAACAACAATGAAATATCTAAAGAAATAATTGCAATTTTAAAGATTTTCAACTTTATCCTAAAAGTTTTTCCTTTAGATGATTTTTCAAAAAAGTCATCACTATTTTATTCTTTATCGTTCTAAGAAAGACGGTCTTTTATTTACAACTCAATTATCTACGCATAAAATAAGTTTCCTTATATTATTACATTAAGATGGGTTTAATTTTTATATTAATTATTGAAGATTAGACAATAGAAATATTCATTTAGATGGTGTATTAATCAAGATTGACAAGTTAAATTACAAGTAGAAAGTACAATATTTTAATAAAATTATTATTTTCATATATTAATTTGTATTTTATATAAATCAATGAAAGGAAATTAGAATAAAATTGTTAATTAAAGTTTTTTATTATAAAAAGTTATTTAATTACAATTCAATTATTATTATTTTTATTATTAAATTTAAGTTTATGATTGGGTTGACTTTATGTAAAGATCTATTTTGAGTTTTAGCTTTTTAGGTTCAAATCATTTAAGGCTCAATTGTTTTTTAAATTTTGTACTGTTTTTGGTTTTACTTTTGATATTATTTTGTTAAATTAAATTTGAATAAATTCAAATTCAAATATTTTAAAATAAATTTTCAGATTCGATTTTATTTTGCTACATTGTTCTATATGTAGTATAACATATAGTGAGTGTATTTCCACGCAGGTTTGGCTTCTTCTGCCAAATTTTGTCGGTTAAAATGTTGATGATAGGCCTGCATGTCCATAAAAAGGAACGAAAAAGTAAGGTAACCTACCTTAGAAGCTATTGCGCTGCTTGCTATTTTTTTTTTCAATCTGACATTGAAAAAATGACGTATCTAACAAATCGAGTTCTCTCGAAAATGTGATTCCAATACCAAGCCGGCAAATAAAGCCACATCGTATAGCATTAGTTGTTGCCTTTTTGCTGACACCATCACCGATCTCTCTAGCCCGTCTGTTGGTTAAGAATTAGAATGAAGAAATTATCTCCTCCGTTGCCATTTTTCGTGATTCTTTTATCGACGTTTCAAAAAAAATGTCACGAATTGTTATACCGTGATTAAAAACCCCGTTAAATGCAAAAAAAAAAAAAAAAAGTTAAAAAAACATTTATAGTCTCATCTGATGATTAATGAATCCAAAATTGTTTGCCTTAGTTGGTGGAGGAATTGATAAGTTAGCGAATAGGGCATTCTCCAAATGGGACTGGGGAAAGAATCAATTTTCATTATTGATTGGTCTATCTTTTTTCCAATCTTTTCTTGTATAATTCAAGTCCCTTATCTTTTGACCCCTTTTTAGTAATCTTTTCTCTTTTCCCTCAGTGGATGGACCTCCTCTCCATTTCATCGAATCTAATTAAGGGAAAATTATGGAAAGAAAAGAATCAATTACTGATATCTGTGACGTAAAGTTCAATTGTTCATCAAATAATTGATGGTTATTTTTGTTCAAAATATTCTTCGTTAATGTAACTTTTTTTTTCATCTTTAGTACTTTTCCGTTCCTGGGTAATGAACCCTCATGTAGAATGGATAAGCATGATCAAATTGCTTGAGAATTTATGCCTGGCTGCATTAAGTTGTGATATTCTTCACATAGTCAAGTAGAATTGATAAAACCCCAAGCCCTTTTAGCATCTCTAAGAACAATACAACTATTGAAAATATTTTGTGTATTTGTAAAATCTTTGTCAAAAATTAATAAAAGAAAATAAATTTGAAAAATAGAGAACTTAACGATTTTGCCAAAGATTGAAACCTTTGCCCTTAAGCCAAAATTGATCGTTACTTCCTGCATATGGATACAATGCAATTGTCTCTCAAGATTTCAATAATATTACCTTGACAAGTTTCACTAATTTTAAGGTTCTCAAACTATGAAATTCGACTCAACTTGCTTTCCATTAGGACAGATTCTTGAGCTGTGGAGTAGAAAGAATAAATAGAACAAAAGGCTTAGAAAACCTGAACAACTAAGCAAGTAAATTAGCTTAAGAATTTCTAAATTGAATAGATTTCTCAATGAATTTTTCCATCCCTCAAAGCACCTATTTGTGGGATCTAAGAGACATTAAAACATCAATTATCAAAAACACATGAATCTGCATAATACATTAATGTTTATTAATTATGATGAATGTTCAAATTCATGAATGCATATAACTTATAAATATACATAATTACGTTCATGTGTGTTCATAGTTCATGAATGAACACGAAAGCATTCATGTATATTCACAGTTCATGAATATTTAAATTCATGAATATTCAAAGTTCATGAATGTTCTACTAACATTCCTGGTTATTACACCATATTTAATGTATTGGTTTATGTAAATAAGACATTTAGGATAATCACGTTCATGTATGTTTATAGTTCATGAATGTTCAAATTCATGAATTTACACGATAACATTCATGTATATTCACAGTTCATGAATGTTCCTCTAACATTCATGTTTGTCACACCGTAACTAATGTATTGATTTATTTACTGAGATATTTA
The DNA here is from genome assembly GCA_038382065.1 of Adansonia grandidieri. Taxonomy (NCBI): domain Eukaryota; kingdom Viridiplantae; phylum Streptophyta; class Magnoliopsida; order Malvales; family Malvaceae; genus Adansonia; species Adansonia grandidieri. Next base: position 14,851 of record JBBYHK010197284.1, on the reverse strand, counting down.
GGCACAAAAATTTACTGATCAGATATGGATTAAATGGTAAAATAATTTTTGTTTAACCAAATCGATCCACAAGCCCACTGCCCAAATCACAAGACAAGCTTGTAATTTAACAAATATTTTAGAATATTTGGGTTTGATTTTGCCATCCAAAATATTTTTTAGATCAATTCCTCATTCACTAAGAATTGGCTTTAAACATGTTGATATTCCATATTAAATTAACTCTTGTTGGAATACAAAAAACCAAAAATTAAAAATTAACTACAGATGTGAATGGATCCCACATTAAATTTAGCCTCATAAATGCCTATTAACAATGTTCTATATAACCATTTTCTAGCAACCACACCATCCTTGCCTCGGTTTGCGACGGTCTGCACCATTTATGTTAAATTTGAGCACAATCAACTCAATCATCTGAGATTTGATCAAACTGGTTCATTTTACATTTTGCTGACTAGTTGTTACATATTGAAATTGAAATGAAAGGAAAGGAAAGATATAGTGTAAATAATCCTTAACCTGTTCTTAATTAAACTCATCCCACTTGTAAGAGGGGGAAAAACTCGAATGTGGGATACACTTTGCATGTAGACATAGTTAGCTTATCATGGAACAAGGGCAACATTTGCTCAAATACCATATTAAATTACTGTAACAAATTATCTAGTTGACACTAAATGGTAGTAGATATGGAAAGATTTGAGTTAAATCTATGTACCAAAGATACTCAAACTTAATTAAAGTGTGATTTTCTTTTATCACCACTTTACTAATAGATCATCATATCTCTTTATAGAAATCATTCTTGCAAATCAAGTAATGGTCGACTTTTTATGAAAAGAGGTTAAAACCCACCAAAATCCTTAGAACTTGAGTTAAATCTAGCTAACAGCCAAATTATATAATGATAGATAGTTAATTCAAGTGATTAGTATTCAATCCTTGGCAACCAAAAAAATTGCTAATTCAATGTTCTTTGACAATGCAATTTATATATATTACCTTTCAATGATATAAAGATAGGCAAATATAAACTTTCTTGGAATTATTTTCAAAATAAGTGAAAGAAATAAGAAATTAATTGATTGAATAATCAATTGCTAGGAAAGTAGCACATATGAAGTAACGCAATAGCTTTGGTCATATTCAATACCAAGGATATTAATTTAAAGATCACTTGCATAAGTTTTACATTTATAGAATTCACATTTCATGAGTTTTAGAATGAAAATAAGCTTCTATTATAGATTACATAAGGGATTTGTATACCCTTGCAAAAGGATTCGAATACCAATATTGGGAATGTGTTTTGTTAAAATTTACAAAGAGGGATTAGAATCTTCTAATTAAAAGATTCAAATCCCTTAGTTCAAATTTTGATAGGTTTATCTGTAATGGTTAGTTTCATTTTAACTTAATTCATATCTTTTCAAGGGACATCCTTTCATTGGTTAAAGGATGCAAATGGCAGCTATTAAGTACAAAAACCGAAAACTTAATATAAAGATAACTGGTTGGATAAAAACAACACTACTCTTAGTTGATTCTCGATAAATAGAGATCAAAGTTTCCAACAAGATAATATATAATAAGAAATATACATCATTGCTCTATCTTCTGCATTACTCTCAATTGAAGCAATCTCTTATACTTTGATCATTGCAAAAAATTAAAGAGAAGAAAGATACTGTTGCCTTTCATAAACAAAGAATTTAGTGGTTTCATTTCAGTAGTGTAAAGTGATTTCAAACATAGGTTTTATTGTATCCTGTGGCTATTCGATAGCTTCTGTTACATACTATTACTAGTGTGGGTGAAATAAGGCTATAGGAAAGTGGCATTTGCAACATGCCTTAAAGTCATTTCCTCAAACGTGTGTTTCTCTTTGTTAAACTCATTATTTTCATGTTCACCACACAAAAACTCTTAAAACAACAATCTTTAGGCTTATTTTAGTTTTCTTGAAAATAGAGAGTATCAATTCCTTAAGGGAAATTGGTGCTAATTTTCAAAAGTTAGAACACTTTGATAGAGGGAACTTTCTTTCATGGTAACAAAAGATGCAAATTCTCTTCAACATATTAAACATTTCGTATGTTCTTACCACTCCTAAACCAGAACAAAGGAGAGCGAAACAAGAAATGATGTTCGTGAAAGGCAAAAGTGAGAGAATGATATGATTATACCTGTAGATAATGCATCTTAAACGGTATGTCACTCTTTGACACTTATATTTCTGGCACCTCTGTGAAGGAGTTATGAGATAAATCATATGCAAGATACATGAAAGAGGATGCAACTAGCAAAAAGTTCCAAGTGATAAAAGTGGCATCCACATAAAATGAATGATACTTGTCATAATTTATTTAGGATGCGAGTCCCATCATGTTAGAGTAGAAAAAAATTTCACATTTCGAATGGGCCCCAGTAGTCAGAATGAATTATTTGTTTCACCATCCTGTGTAAAAACTACAAGATGATTGAGAAATAAGATTTGCCACAATCTTTTTATCCTAATTTTGATTGAAAACCTATTAAAATCGATCCCTTTAAAGTTTTGAAATTCATTTTTAAATAGATTAATTTTATGTCCGAATTAAATTCAGAGAAAGAATTAGGTTCGAGAGCCAGTTACGTGTGAAGAAAAATTAGTACCCTATGACACCTGAAAATCAGTACCATTTAGCCATATATTATCCAAAATACAATTTTCTCAATTTTATATTTTAATTTCCACCAAAATTCCGTATAAAATATTATATTTTAATTTCAAAAATAAATTATTTGGGATTTTTACTAAAATATTTTCTACATTCCTTGAAATTTGATAGAACATAGAATTTTCAAATAAAAGATTTTTTAGATTTATGTTTAAAAAGGATATTTTTCAAATTAAGAAAAAAATCCTAACATTTTTCCTGTCGAAATGGCAAAAGATTTAAGAAAAGGTCCTAACCCAAAAACATCACCTTAATTTCCTTTAAAGTATAAGCAAAAACAATAAACAAGATAATTCAGAATGCATCTCATAACCAGTATTGAATACTTAATATATGGTTAGAGAGTAGCTCAAATTCATATACTGATCCAAAGCAAAAGGTTTTAATAAAAAACAAATTTTGAAAAATAAGGGGAAATTCTATTTTTGAAAAAAAATTCAAAACATCATTGAAAAATAGGTAAAAATCCATTAATTATTACAAGACAGAATATTTTCCAAAGTTTTTATGAAAAAAGGGTAAAAAGATTAAATTAAATCAAAATAAGCTTTAAACAAAGCTTAAACCAAGAGCCTTCGTATGAGCCTTTAAGGACCTACCCCTTGAAATTCTTATGTCTATGGACCCCTAAGACAACATAGCCATCACCCCTTTTAGGGTATTCAAATACCTTGAAAAGTATCAGGATGAAATTTAAAAGTAAAGATTTTCCAAAAAAATAGGGACAATTTTGACCTTATGACTTCTTGATTTTTTTTGACTCAACCAGACTCGAAACTTAACAAACACAAAATCGTAGAAAAGGTAACTTGAGTAGGATTCAACTAAAAATAGTGAGAAATTCTCAAAAAATTCTTAAAGAGGGTGTAAATATTTTTTAAATCCAGTTGTGGCGATCAAATCACCCAAACAGCAAATAATGAAAAATTCATAATTTGGATGAGCGGATTCCAAATCAGACTTGTGATATACCATTAGAAAGCTTATTCAATAGGGATTAATAAAAAAATACCGAAAAAATCGAAGAACATCTTTCATTGTGCCAAAACTTGAATGTTTTACTTACTAGTTGCTTAAAATGGACTGTTCCTATAGTACAAAAAGAGAAATTTATTCTTGATTCGATTGACCTCATAACGGGGCAAATAATATGTCCCTAGAAAAATTATTCACTATAGTTTCAAGTAAAAATATCCTAAAATTTCTAGAAAATTGTTTCCTAAGTGGAAAGATTTTTAAGAACAAACCCAACTGCATTTGACACAAGCTAGAATCAAAAAATGAACATGTTCGACCCTATGGACAAACACCTAGCTCTTGGAACACAATCTGCGAGCATCCAAATGTCCTTGAATGCAACATTAAGGAGAAAAAACACAACACATAAAAATAGAAACTAAAACACCACTCAAATTCCTAAATCGAAGGATAGAAACGAGACAGCAAGCGAGATAAATGACTGTCTCCCTTACTTTGTCGCTTTCTCGCTTTCCATTTTAACACTTTTTTCTAAACAACTATGAGGCATACCAAAGTCTCTTGTTAGTGCTGCAAATTTCACGCAAAAGCAACTAAACAACAAGGGCAAAACACCTAAAGATTCATTAGAAGACTCATAAACAATAACACTTAAAATCAAGTAGGAAACATTTCATAAAAAACCTAATAATATATTCAAAACAACCAAGCAAATAGCAAATTTTAACATTTAATTTCTTATCATGGCCAAAAGCTTATCATAAAAGTTCTAGCCCACGTCTCACATAATGTAATCAATTGGCTCAAACGCTTCCAACTTTTAAATCATGATATAATGGGACGTGTTGCAATTAAAGCTCAAGCTTATCATGATTCAACCTAATTAAGACAAATCATTCAACAATTTGCATGAATTCAAATCCAAGCATGTCAGAATGCTTTAATTACATCATGAACCCAACAAAACCTTATGCATAGCAATTGCATGATACACACGTCAAAGTTGATTGCCACTAATCATTAATCACATCATGCCTTAATCACTTGCTATGCGATGCATGAATTCATGAATTCCAATTGCATGATTAAGTCTTTGGGGAATTTAAGCTCAGTCACAACATGAACTAAGGAAAACCCTAGGCTAATCATATAAGGAAATGTGAATGAAAGGAAAGTGCATTAAATCATTCCAAGACCGAGAACTAAGCAATCACCCTAGAGGGGGGTCGGCCCCCTCTAGGTAAACTAGGTATTTTCATGACCCATTTGGCCATGTTTGGATCATGGCCGCATGAGTGATCAAAAAATTGCACTCTTAGGTTCGTAGAGCAAACCTAATAAAAAAAGATGAAGTTTAAAGAGAAAATTCAATTTTTAATTTTATTTTCATGGAATTAAGGAATTTGTTTTAAATATATTATGCTTGAGTTAATTTCTCTTTTTTAGAAAATTCTTGAGGCTTTTTATTCTAAATTTTAAGTAAAACGTCATATACTTTTACCAATACCCTATGATATTTATGCTGATACTCATTTTAAAAGCTCAAAAATTGCGAGAGAAAGTCCATATTAGCATTTATACCCCCAATGTGTCAAATTATCAGATTAATTACTTTATTTTAATTAATTATGGATGAAATCTTGAATTTCTTTCTCCTAAAGGGTTTCTCCAATTTTTTTCTAAGTTTGAGACTTTTAATTTCACTTCTCCTGTATATGCAAGTTTTATTTTTTTTCATCACATTTTAATTTAATTTTAATTAAATATTTTTTCCATAGCTAAAATGCACTTGAGATTTCTCCTTTTACAAATATGGAATTTTTTTCATTAGAAAATTGCTTAAACTTCTTCTAAGGTTAGGATTTTTAATTTCCCTTATCTCACATAACATTTTTCCATGAAATATTTTAACATTAAACATTTTCAATTAATTTTATATTAAAATCATTTTCTTCATTTGTTTATTTTATTTCTGTAATTTATTTTAAGCTATTTACACATAGTATCTATGCATAATTTTCAAGCATTTTCCATTTTATTTTTCTCCAATTTCATCGCAAATGATCATGTCACCTCCCAACCTATGACATTCCATGCATGTTATAATGATTTTTCACCAAAAGAAATTTGATGGGAAATAAGGGGGTCTTTCCCTCCCTTGGCTGAATCATTTCCCTTATAAATAGTGAAGAATTTCATGAGGACTTCTTGGATAGTTTGATAGTTTTTTATTTTTTTAAAGACTTTTCTTTAAGCCACTAGAGCTTTTAAAGCTTTAAAGGTAGTTTCATCAACAAAACTTCCATTTTGTTTTTTGTTTCCTTCATCTCATTCATTTTTTTCCATCTGGAGTGAGCTTGACTATCCTAAGTCTGCTTATGTGAATACTTGAGCTTATGGCTTTGAAACCAAATTTGAAGGCCAAATAATGAGCTATGATCAAAGTCTTGATTATTTTGTTTCTAATGCCTTAATTTCCATGAAGAATAATTTTTTTTGAACCCAAATTCATTTTTGTTGATTTTAAATATATCCATGTAATTTTTGCTTGTTTCGTGATAATACCATGTGATAAATGCTATATCCATGTTTCATGATGTGTGCATGCCTTTTAGTTCATCTTATGGTCCATGTATATTCTTTGATGCATTTTACATGTATCACTTGGACTTATGAATATTCTATGAGACAATGTTGGTTTAATATGTTCATATAATTTTTTGCTTCATGGTGGTTCCATTTGACTATGCCATAATCATGTTTTATGACATATGCATGCATTGAAATCTATTTTTTGGTGATACATGATCATTTCTTGGTGTTTTTGGTTCATGTGAGTTAGATTATGAATTTTTGAAAAAGTATGCTTTTAGTTTATGTGCGTTTTCATTTAGGCTCCTTAGGTTTCATGTTAAGGCCATGGATGAATAGATTTAAGCATGGTTTTTTGGTTGGTCAAATACAATAGGGATGTTTTGGCAAATTTCCTTTTTATTTTGAAGGGCTTTCAAGGATGTTCCAATATGGTTGAAATATTTAGGAGCCTAATTATAAATATCTCATAATTTTTTGTTCCATTAAAGGTAATTTTTAGACTTGGATCAAATAGGATAGGGGTTGGTTTGTATTTTTCAAGTTGATTTAATGCATTTTAGGTCACAAGGCAATTTGGCCAAACCTTATAGGCTTAATTGCATTTTTTGAAAGTTTTATTCAAGGCCATCTATGTTGGATGAATGGTCTAGTTCATTATGTAAATTTTCCGTGCATTTTATTCAAGTTTAGTTGTTTGCATGCATTTCTAGGTCACTAAGGCCATTTTAGAAATTTAGAAAGTTTAAAGACTTTTTAGCATAAACCATCCATGTTATGCTCATATAGGTCATTTCCAACATAAAGTTACCCATTTAGGAATGTTGTCATTTAGGTGCATTTCATTTATTTTTAAACCATTTAACTGTCAATTTGCAATTTTAGTAAGTTTAGGAATCTACTAGTAATTTCTTTTATTTAGGTTATATTTTAGCTTAAAAGTTACTCACTTATGGTAATTTTGTCAATTCTAGCAAAATTGGGTAACTAGGCCTAAGTATGTACCTTTCGTCGAGATTGCGCTATAGTTTAGTTTTGGTTTTTTTTACTTTCTATAAAAACCATACCTTTAGGCTTAGGTCTGTATCTTCCGTCAGGACCAGGTCTTAGTTTAGTTTATGTTTTTTACTTTTCGCAAAAACCGAGTACCGTGAGTATAAGTCCATACCTTCTATTGAGACCAAGCCTAGGTTATTTAGGTTTCCTACTTTATGTAGATACCGAGTCCTTTAGGTTTAGGCCCGTACCTTCGATCAAGATTGAGCCTAGGTTGTTTAGGCTTCACACTTCCATAGAAACCAAGTTGTTAGGATTAGTTTTGTAACTTCTGCCAAAACTAGCTCCTAGATCAAGTCTTTTTCTTAACTAATTAATAAAATCAGTGCTTTTTAAAAAAATCGATATATTTTTTAGTTAAAAAAGTCCATAAATGTGTTTCCAGCTTATGGAAATCACCTCATTGATTATCTTAAATGAAGAAACACTCTCTTTGAACAAATAAATCAAAATTTTAAAATTCAATGTATTCCCCTAGTTTCTTTGATAGGGTGCGAAAGGCATTTCGATTCTTAGAAATGCTTAATACTCGATTTACTTGTAAATGAATAATAATTTTTTTTAAAGTAATGTAATCTTAACTAAATATTGGTAATTGAAATCAATCAAAAATTGAGATTCAGATTAACACATAATTAATAGATATTGATTTATGGTTGTCGTGGAAGGGATATGTCTTACTTCACATGTAATAGACTTTAAAACCCTTTTCACGCGATCTCTAGTAATATCATAGAGCTTAGAGTTTGTTTTCAAGGGTTTTCTAACCCTCAAAAGATGAAATACGATAAGCGACCAATCTCTCCTAGCCAAAATAGATTATTAATGACTTCAAATCAATGGCCATAAGTGTAATAGTAGAATATGATGCTAAGAGTATCAAACTTAGCTGAACTTCTCTAATCATGAATGATTTCAGTTTTCCTCAAGATTTAAGCAAGCAATGCCTCAAAGATCCGAATCAAGCAAGTAAGATCATGAATGTTCAAGCATGAAAATCGAAACTTAATATCAAAGCATGCACGGCTACATCAATCACCACTTGACACAATCAAATTGAAGCATATATCAATTAAAGAATTATGCTTAGAAACCAAAATAGTAAAGAATAAGGAGGAAATTATACCTTTAAGCTTTACTTAGTTTTCCTTAGCTTTTTTCCAAGAAAATATGAGAGAAAAACTAAAAATTTTTAAGTGTGAATATGTGAATGGCACCATCATGGTATTTATAGAAAAATTTGGTTGCATTTATTAATTAATCACCTTGGTGATTTTAAAAGTATCCATTAACTAATTAACTACCCTAACAATCATTTATGAAAAGTCTTTAATGCCTTTAGATGATAGAAAAATTGCTATTAGGACATTAGTATACGCCTAATTAAATGTGGCAAATTCATAGAAGTCTTCTATGTTTTCTTTTCAATTCCATGGTTTATGATGTGATCTTCCAAAATTTCAATTGAATGTTCCCTTTTGTAGAGAAAATTGTCCCTAATAACCTTCTTTAAAAAAAAATACAAAATTTCTTTCTCAAACCTCTCAAATTAAGCTCTCGAAAATTTAGTTTCTAAGATCTCCTATGACCTAATGATGATTGCACTTTCTTGACCTCTATTTCATGCTCAATTTCACTTTGGTGCAATCAATTTTGAATTCCACATTTCTATCTTCACAAAGTCAAAAGTTAAACTTTTCATCATATACTGGACATTTTGCAGTTGACTTTGCTCATAATTGAGTTTTAATTTTTTGTTGACTTTTTAATTTGACTCTTGAGCCAAGCCACTTTTTTCATTCCAAATGCCTTTAATAATTATTCCATTTATCTTAAGAGGTGAAAACAAACCAACTTTCACCATACTTAGATTTTTAGGATTTGGATTTTAATTTTCCAAATCCAGCACTTTTCCTCTAAATTATTCAACTAAGCTCAAGTGCCTTTTTCTAATGAATTATCCTTTTAAACTAGTACAAAACCTAGATTAGAATTTTTAACTATCAACATCTTATTTAAGAGAATTCAAATGAAAAAAAATCCATTAACTCTCTAACTCGAGAAAAAGTGTCTACAATTATCCCTCTTTGGCTATTGTTATGGATTAAATAAAGTGTCTATAACTACCCTTCTTTGGCTATTGTTAAGAATCAAGAACAAGGAAAAGGTTTATAGACACCATTTGTGTTTAGGATTTAAAGAAGCTCTACTACAAGAAAGTGTTCTTGAAATTCTTGTTTACGATTTGATTATACTTTTTTTTTTACAACCACCTTTGCAGGCTTGTAGTAAACTAAAGCATTCAGTTCTTTAAGTCAGGCTTAACCTCCCTTCAGGTGCCAACTTCTCTAAACTTATCTCAAGTTAACTATGTTGGATTTCTACATCCACATCGAGCTTAACCTTTCTAAAGATGCCAACTTCACTAAACTTATCTTGAGCCAGCTATATTAAACTTTCTATGTCTGTGTCGAGCTTTACTTCCCATAAGGTGCCAATTTTGCCAGACTTATTCCTTAGCTAGCTACATTAAGCTTAAAGTCTTTATGGTCAATTTCACTGGCTTTATAATATGGGCCGCTATATTAGGCTTGATTCATATTATAGCCCAATTTCACTAGATTACAACATGGCCAACTACATTGGGCTTAACGCACTATATTTTTGAAGAAATGTATATTGTAAAATTTTTCACAAGAAAATTTGAAAATGCACATATCTCTATGAATGATGCATACATTGTATACAATGATGCACGTGCCAATATGATGTAGATGCTTCTTGAAATTATGCATGCACAAATGTAAATGTAAACAAGTGTTATCCTTCCATATGGACGTGTGATGACATTTTGATAAATGTATTGCTTCGTGTTATAAGAAAAGAAAGTTAAGAGGGTTTGATCATCTCATTTTTCATCTTATATATTGGCATGAGTTCTCCGTTTAGTGCCTTGCTTTTTCATTGTTACGAAACTATCATATCCTTTAGAGGTCTATATTAATGTCTTTAAATTCTGACATTGTTTTGTCTTGCAAAAGATAGGTTTTTCAATTCATTCACTCTTTTAAGGTTGTTTTTTCAGTGAAAGCATATGCAAAGCCCTTTAACGATCTTGCCCTATCAACTTTCCCTTGCCACAGCACGATCTTTGCTCCTCTTGACACTTAATCCCTAGGATAGCTTGGGTTTTCTAGAGAATACACCAAATATAAGATCAACGTTCATTGAATAAGAAAAAAAAACTCCAATAGTTTTATGTTAATATAGTAAATATTTCATCTTTTTGTTCAAAGCATGTTACATCTCATTTGCCAAAAATTTCCCCTTTATAGCTATGGGGAAGAATCTAAAGTCATCTACCTTTCACAATTTTATCAAACTAGATGGTGTTCCATTCTAGCTTTCAGAAAAAATTCCATTATTTATCTAAGAATTTTTCTAATCAAATGTCAAAGAAATTTGTCACTTGTTAATTAATCACCTTTAGGTGACTTTGGAAACATCCATTAACCAACCACTTATGAAAAGTCTTTAATGCCCTTAGATGATAGAAAATTGTAATCAGGACATAAGCACGTGCTTAATTAAATTTGGCCATGGAAAAATTCATGAAAGTCTTGTATTGTTTCTTTTTCGATTCAATTGGTTGTGATGTGATCTTCAAAACTCCAATTGAATATTTATTTTTGTAGTGAAAGTAGTCCCTTCAAAAAATATGAAATTTCTTATCTCAAATCTCCCGTATTAAGTTCTCAAAAATTCAGTTTCTAAGGTCTCCTCATGACCCAATCTTGATTACATTTTATTGACCTCCATTTCATGCTCAATTTCACTTTGATGCAATTAATTTTGAATTTCGAGTTTTCCACTTTATGAAATCAAAAGTCAAACTTTCATTATATAATTGACTTTATTCATAGTTGAACTCTGACTTTTTATTGATTTTTCTATTTGACTCTTAATTGAGCCTCTTTTTTACTCCACATATCTGTAATCACCATTCTATTTATCTCAAAAGAAGTAAACTAGCCAATTTTCACCATACTTGAATTTTTTAGACCCAAGTCCTGGTTTTTCAAATTCGACACATTTCCATTAACTTATCCAACTAAACTCAAGTGCCTTTTTCTAATGAATGTATCCCTTTATATCATTCCAAAACCCAGTTTAGACTTTCTAACTATCAATGCGTCATTTAGTAGAATCTGAACTAAGAAAAACCTACCAATTCTCTAACTAGGGGAAAAGTCAATAGGGGCCCAGATAAAATTAAGTATTTACAATACTAAACCCATCATGAAATAATTTGCTAAATTTGAAATTATCCTCTGTAAATTCAAGCAACGAAATTGATAAACTCCCATTTACATAGAAAGACTTTAAAAGAACCTTGAAACATAAAGATAATGTATCTCTTGAAGAGGCTTGCAAGTCATCTTCAAATTGAAGATCAATAGCATAAGGAAAATAACATAGAAAAAAAATTAATGTCTTTAATTTCCATGTGGTGGATAAAGTAAAGCCCAATAAATCCACAAAGAGAAGGTAATTTCATCTAATGGTTAGAAATTCAAAAAGAATAAAAATGCATGCTTCCATTGTAAAAAACAAGGCCACTTTAAGAAACATTATTTTCTCTTTAAAAAGATGAAAAGACTATATCAAGTAACAAAATATAAGTTTTTTATGGTAATTTCTAAAATTAATGTCTTAGAAGATAAGAAAGCATAGTGGATAGATTCTGATACTACAACATGAGTGTGCACAAATAAAACCTTATTCAAGTTTTTCCATCTAAAAGAGGAAGGCAGTGTGCTCTACATGGAAAATTCATTTGCATCTGAAATCAAAGGCAAAGGGACTATAGATTTGGAATTCATAAATGGGAAAGTTCTTACTTAACAAATATTTATTATGTTTTGGAAGTGAGAAAGAATCTTTTGTTTGCTAGTTTGCTTAATAAGTTTGGTTTTAAAGTTAGTATATAAAGGGTATAAGTTTGTATTATCCAAGGGTGGAATCTTTATGCACAAAGTTATGCCTATCAAGGCATGTTTAAGCTTAATGTAACTCTATTAGTAGCAATAATAAGATAAATGACTCTATTTATATGGTTGACTCATTTATGTTATGGCACAATTGGTTAAGACATGTACATTATGATAGAATGCTTACAATATCTAAGTCTAACTTAATTCCTTTGATTGTGAAAAATGATGAGAGTTTTAGGACTTGCATTCTTACTAAGATAACTAGAAGACCCTTTCTAGAGCTGAAGATGTACTAAGTTGCTTGAATTGATACTCAATAATATATCTGACTTGCATGGAACTTTTTCATTGGGTAGAAAAAAATATTATGGCACTTTCATTGATGATTTCTCAAGATTTTTTTATGTTATTTAATGCATTCAAAAGATGAAACAATATACTATAAAGTTTATAAGAATAAAGTATAATTACTTTATGAAACTAAAATAAAATCCTTGAGAACGAATAGAAGAGCAGAATATTATGATCCAAGTTATTTTAGGTCTATTGGAATTGTTAATGAAGTTTTCACAGTATAGTGTCCATAATCAAATGGTGTTGTTGAAAGTAAAAATAGAGCACTAACTAAAATGATTAACGCCACGTTGTCTAACTCCAATTTAGGATGATTTTTAGGGTAAGGATTCAAAATAGAGTTCCAAATAAAAGAAACATGAGTGATGGAAGAAAAAAATCCAACCTAAGCTATCTTAAGGTATAGGGCTGTAAAAAAATTATAAAGGTTCCTGAACGTAAAAGAAAAAAGAAAAAGGAATTGAGTGCATATTTATAGGTTATGCACAAAACAACAAAGCATATATAGATTTATTATTATTAAACCAAATGATTCAATATCTATTAATATGGTAATTGAATCAAGAGATGCCATATTTGATGAATAATGGTTCAGTCAATTCCTCATTCTAGTGATATTGCTCAAGTTAATGAACTTAAAAATGGTTCTTCCAAAAATAATGCAGAAAACCTTGTACCAAGAAAAAAAAATAAAAGAGCTAGGAAAGTAAAAGAATTTTGGCGTAGAGTTTTATGTGTTTTTAGTTGAAGGAATAAGGGAAAACATAAGAATCATATTGAATATTGCTTCAATATGGATTCAAATCTTAGGAATTTAAGGAAGCAATGAAGTCTCAAGATTTATGCTTTTGGAAAAAAGCTATAAATAATGTAATGGACTAAATTATAGGAAATAAAACTTAGATTTTTGTGGACTTACCAACTAGTTGCAAAGGAATTTTCAAAAAGAAAATGAAAGTGATAACTCTATAGATAAGTTTAAGACTAGACTTGTTGCTAATGGATTTACACAAAAACATGGATTTGATTTTTCTCGATACATATGCACTTGTAGCAAGAATTACTATAGTAAGAATGCTTGTAGCATTGGCTTCAATTTATAAATTGGAAATTCACCAAATGGATATAAAAACTACATTCTTAAATGGTAAATTGGATGAAAAGGTGTAAATGGAACAACCTAAAGTATTTGTAATTTTGGAACAAGAAATGAAAGTGTGAAAATCGATTAAGTCTTTATATGGACATAAACAAACTTTTAAGCAATGGCATCAAGAGTTTGATCAAGTAGTTCTAAGTAATAGATACATTATTAATGAATTCAATAAATGTGTCTATCGAAAATTTACCAATGGTATAGGTTTCATCATTTATTTATATGTAAATGACATGTTAATTCCTGTACGGACTTAGAACAAGTTGAAATTACCAAAAAGTTCTTGTCTAGAAATATTTTAGTGAAAGATATAGGTGTTATGGAGGTGATTTAGGGAATCAGGATACATACATAAAATGATAAATGATCTTATTCAAATCTCACTACATTGAAAAATTTCTCAAAAGTTTAATCACTATGATTATGCAATGGTTACAACATTATATCATCCTGATATACAATTAAAAACTAATAAAGGAATACCAATTACACAATTGGAATATGCAAAAATGATTAGTAGTATGATGTACGCTTTCACATGCACAAGATCGAATATAACGTTTATAGTTAGCAAGCTTAGTAGATATACAAGCAACCCAAGTAACTTGCATTAGAAGGCCATTTTAGAGTACTAAATAGTTAAAGAAGACAATTGATTCTAGCATTACATATTATGGTGACCCTTTAACTTTTGAAGGATACACTGATGCAAGTTGGATAACCAACATGAACGATCATTCATCTACAAGTGTTTGGATATTTATGATTGGTAATGGTGCAATCTCCTGGGGATCCAAGAAGCAAACATATATAAGGGATTCTAGTATAGATTCAAAGTTTGTTACATTAGCATCTGCAAGTAAAGGAGCGAGTAGGTTGAAAAACTTGTTATATGAAATTCCTTTAAGAGCCAATATCACATATTTCAATACATTGTGGTAGTGAAGCTACACTATCAAGGGCTTATTACTAAGTAGACAATAGGGAGTCAAGAAATA
>JBBYHK010197176.1:0-32743 GCA_038382065.1 Adansonia grandidieri | reverse complement strand
TTTGTCTTGATGCTTTCTATGCCTTGGATGAACCTGATTGGGCTTGATAATGGTGACTTTGTGTTTATTTTTGCTTTGATTTTAGGTTTTTTTAAGTTATTTTGTAATATTTATAAACTTAGGGACTAAATTGCAAAAGTTGTAAAAGTTTTTATGTGATATTTTTGGCTTGGTCGAGAGCTTTGTAAGCCATGAGATTTTTGATTCATGAGTTTATAAGCATGTTTCAGGAATTTTCAATATTTTAGGGGTCATTTTGCAATTTTAAGAAGTTTAGGGACCAAATTGCAAAACATGAAAAATTATTCTTTAAGGCTAAAAGTGTTTGGCCGAATTTTTATATATATTCTTGCCATGATTTTTTTTTGGTGATTCTTTGCTGGTTTGATGATTTGTTGTGATGTTTTGTAATATTTTATCATAAGGGGTCAAAATGTAATTTTACAAAGTTTAGGGGTTATTTTGCAAAATATAGAGAAATTTTATTTTAAGGCCAAGGTGTTTGGCCGAATTTGTTGATATATTTGCTGTATTTTTTATGTATATTTTCATGTGATTTTATGATTTTTAAGGCTTTTTACCATGTAGGGATTAAAATGAAATTTTTTTAAAAGTTTAGGGATTTTTTAAAAGTTTAGGGACTGCATAACAAATTTTCATATTTAGGGGACAAAATGTACATTTCATCGGTTTTAATGATTTCTATTATTTCTATGGCCTTCCATAAGGATATAGAAATTTTCAAAACTTTTCGTATTTGTTTGGTCCTCCAAAGGATACGAAATGTAATTTTCAAAAATTTAGAGGCTTGATTGCAAATTTTGCATTTTAAGTCAAACTTAAACTTTTAGCTTTTCCATTTAGACTAAATTTATTTACGTTTCATCATTTTAGGTCATTTTAAGGTCCATTAGGGTTATCGAGATACTTTTAAGTTGAAGGTATACCCTAAGTGCATTTTGGTAATTTTGCTCACCAGGATGTTTTTAGGCTAAAGGTGAATATTTAGGATTGCTTTAACCTCTCAAGATCATTTTAGGGTCCATTAGGGTTATCAAGATACTTTCACATCGAAGGTATACCCTCAAGGCATTTTGGTAATTTTACTTACCAGGATGTATTTACGCCAAAGGTGAATATTTAGGTTTGGTTTAACCTCTCGAGGTCATTTTAAGGTCCATTAGGGTTATCAAGATACTTTCATGTCGAACGTATGCATTAGGGGTATTTTGGTAATTTTACTTATTGATACGCTTTTACGCTAAAGGTCAGTATATTAGGATTGGTTTACCTTACAAGATCACTTTAAGGTCCATTAAGGTTACCAGGATACTTTCACGTCAAAGGTATACTCTAGGGGTATTTTGGTAATTTTGCTCACGGGGATGTTTTTATGTCGAAGGTGAATTTTAGGATTGGTTTAGCCTTTCAACGTTATTTTAAGGTCCGTTAGGGTTATCGGGATACTTTCATATCGAAGGTATACATTAAGGCTTTTTCGTAATTTTTCTTCAAGTCTGGTTTTAGATAAGCATTAAGATGCTTTTAGGCCAAAAATGCATATTTAGGATAGGTTCTCCCTTTTTCAATCATTTTCGAGTCCTTCCGGGGTTACCGGTGTACTTTCAAGTGGAAGGTATACCCTAGGGGTATTTTTATAATTTTGTATTCGAACCATATCCTATATGAGTACTAGGATACTTTCACGTCGAAAGTATGCATTAAGAATATGTTCATTATATTAGGTCATTTTTAGGTCATAGAGTCCTTTTTTTTTTAATAATAAAATTATTTTTATAAATAAGGCAATGTCTCCTAATTAAATTGATACATAGATTCCTACAAGCATATGTGAGGAGTTTTACGGATTATTTTAATAATGAGATATCTTTTTCAAATAGAAAGTTGGGATTTTTCAATTTCAAAAGAATAAAACCTTTCATATTCTGCATGGTTCTCCAGTGGGATACGATAGAGAATTCGTGCCCACTTGGTTCCCTGGGAGGGTACAAACAATTTTGTGATTTCCAAAAGCATTAAAACTCGACTTTCTCAAAATAATAAATTCCTATAATGAAATATTATGGGAATTATAATTAAATATCAAATATTGGAACCGAATAAAAATCAAAATTTAAGTTAACACGCGATTAATGAGGTATCGATTACCAGGCATCACTAGAAGGTCGACCCTTACTTGTGATTATAACCGACTCCCAGACCCTTTTATATGATCTCTGGTATGATCGCGGGCCTTAGAATTTATATTCTAAGGTTTCATAACCCTTAAAATGCAAACTCCAGTAGGTGACTAATCTCACCTAGCTCAAATAGATTGGTGATGACTCCAAATAAATAGTCATTTCATAATGATTATTTGAGGTTAAGTCGAGTGAGCGATTCATCTCGACACCCGGTTCCCAAAATAAGAAAATGTCAATAATGATATGACCTATAGAAATAAGAGAATATAAAATAGTAATAAATTTAACAAATATAGGAGCGAAGGCCATTTAAGTCGAGCTTGGTCAGGATTCATATTCGAGCCATGTTGCGACACAAGGTCATTGGACTAAAAGGCTATTTATAAAGTTTGCGTAATATAGTATATAATTGGGAGTACAATATCAGGTATTTAGTTGTATGACTCGGAGATTAATAATTATGTGATTACTTATTTGGGATAGAATAATTAACACAGAGATTATTGGAGCCTAATTATATATGTCCAATTAGTCCCTCCACTAGCTCAATATTATACCTTAACGGTTGGTTATTGATCGAAATATTCGAAAGATAGAAGATTCTTAATATGGGAAGTGGTATGCCGGATTCATTCACTTTAGAAGAGTGGGCATTTTCTTCGGTAAATAAATGAAAATGATTTCTTGGTATTATTTATTTAGAATATATATTTAATTTGATTTAATATTTATTTAGACAAGAATTAGTAATTTAAATTATTTATATTTATCTTTTGATAAATATAAGAATTAATTTAAATTAAATAGATATGAGAAATTAATTGTTTATATAATTAATTTAATATCTA
Organism: Adansonia grandidieri; assembly: GCA_038382065.1. Classification (NCBI taxonomy): domain Eukaryota; kingdom Viridiplantae; phylum Streptophyta; class Magnoliopsida; order Malvales; family Malvaceae; genus Adansonia; species Adansonia grandidieri. The sequence continues at coordinate 29,691 of JBBYHK010197176.1, read as the reverse complement.
TTAAGAATTGTTTAAATATTTATTTATAAATTAAATATGGATAATATTCTAAATAAATTAAAGTTTATTTTATTTATTTATTTTAATTTACGATTAAATTAATTATTTTATTATAGTTAATTTTATTTTGATAATTATTACATAATTATTCTATTCGAATAACATTGCTATGATTTTATTTCGAATTAGAATTGGAGTTATAGAAAATTATTGGGCTAAATAAAATTAACATTTTAATCAAAATTAATTAATATTTAGATTAAACGGGCTTAATTCCATAAAATAAATTTAGGCTAAAAAATTGTCTATGGACACATGGTTTGGGCAAGATTGGGGTTGGGCACCATATGATTTTTATGAAATTAATAAAATAAATTATTTTAATTAAAAAATTAAAATTAGGCTATCTTGTTACCTGATATAAATAAGAGGCTTATATCTAGGTTTTTTTTCTCCTTAGATTTTGGCACCATACTAGAGGTTTCTAATCACAATATCTTATGGTTCTAAATCTGGTGGCATAAGATGGTCATTAAGGAGAATTAAGCTGTACGAATCTGGAGTTGATTAAAACTAAAAGTGCCTACACACTCTACCTTCCAAGAGTTGGAAAATAGTGGAGAAGGCTAGTTGATTGAGGCTTTCACACGGATCTAGGAATTCTTAGACAGCATCTTTAGATTTGTAACTTAGACAACTGATTAAAATAGTTTTATTGTATATAACAGCACGAATTAGTACAATTGGATTAAATTTTTTTTAAAAATTTCGTTGCACATCTTATCAGTTTTTCCTACATTTCTCTAGTGGTGTAATATCTAAATAGTATTACAAAATAAAAATGTAAGATAGAAATTGTAAATAACAACAATATGAGATATGTAGTACTTACAAAAATATAATAAATTACAAATTGATCCTATTATCATTCAAAATCCCAATTACATAATTCATCTTCACTCAAATTACATTCATTTTTGCATTGAAATTCTAAAGCTTATATGAATTGTTCATTGATGTCGACTTGATTCAATATAACCTTGATAAATGTGACAGTAATGTGATTGTTCTAAATCTCTAATAGCTTGATTAATGTAAAAATTTGTGGTTTATGTAAAATAGTTTCTACCTTTTGCCAGGATTTTTTCTATCTCTATTTGGGAAATACTTGTATTTGTGCCAATTTAAACAAATTCAATTTGAAATGTTTAGAAACTTGGTTATCTTTGTTTTCTTCTAAGTTTTGTTTGTTTAAAAATTTGATAAAAATCCATATATTTTTCTATCTAAATTTTACTTGTTGGATAAAAAGAAAGTTTAGATCATGGATTTTGTAACTATAATTTTTTGTATTTTTGCTTACTTTTTAAAATAATATCGATATGTTCTTATATATAAGTTCTCCCTTACTTTTTTTAATAAATAAAATCTTTTCTACCTACAAAAAAAAGGTTTGATAAGATAATTTAATAATTCTTAAGTTAATATAAAAAGATTAAAGAAGGACATAGGTTAATAAAGGAAAAAATAAAACTTAATTAAAAGAAAGCACGCTTAATAGGGCATCTTAGTGAAAAACACAAACGCTTGCATAATAAACCTTAAAATTGGTTATTGCATTTTGTTCTTTCAATAAAACATTATGGGATTCAAACCTCTAGAGCAATTTTGTATTATGTGTGGCTAGAATAGCCATTAATTAGAGAGATGTAGAATGGCTATACTAGGAGTTTGAGGAATAAAGTTAAAATCGATCATTCCATGGCATTGTTATTCCACGGACCCAAAGGTCGAATCAGTGTAGTATATGGAATGATCTGATAATGAATAGTTATTCTAGTGAACCAAACATGTTAGTTCTTTTCTAGTCATTACACTTATTTTGTAAATAATTTCATATGTAGTAGTTTCCTTTGTAAGCTTTGCCTTTTGAATTGATGTTACGCCTAATGGTGCCATAATGCCTTAATAAAAGTTTAGAATTTTCATGGCTCCAATACTTATTTGTGTTATAATGTTATATTCCTTTCATTAATTTTTATCGCCTTTAATTATTTTGGGCACTATATTGACTCATCGTTTGTTTTTTTCATGCATGATTACCATGACAGCATCAAGATAATTGTTAACTAGGGGATAACCAGTAATCGAAAGAATTTTTATTTATGGAGGTTAAAGCTTCTATGATTACCAAAAAATTTAGTGGTCAAAGAAAGGTAGAGAAAGAACAAAGGGATAATGAGGATTGCCTTAAAAAGGGATATGAGTTGACTCTCCTAAAAAGGGTTGAGTTTTGTCTACACTAGAATTATCTTCGAGGTTTTGTAGGTATTTGTGAACAATAGAGTGAAAAAGAAAGGGTTTTGCTAAGAAATATTAGGAAAGCTTTGTTAATCTTTGTGAAGGTCAATTAATAGTTTTTCTATGGCAGTATCAATTATAGAACCTGACCTATTGATGCTTCACCTTTAATAAAAAGATATGACTCTAACCATTGAGGAGTACTCTACTTTGCGATGCATTGAGGCAAAAAGCCTTGATAAGAAATATGCAAAAGATTCTACGATTGTAAGGTTTAGGAAGAAGTTAGCTAAGATAATAAGAATTGATAGGAAATAGGTTGAGAATTATGTAATCAAGAGAGGAAAAAGGTAATGGAATTGCATGGGAAAGCCTACAAACATTGATAAGGAGCTTGCTCAATAAAAAAAAGGTTATGGATATCTTTGCACTAGTAGTTAACAGGTTAGTTATTTTCCCTAAGGTGTTAGTGTATATAGAGGTAGCTATAATTGATTTCTTTGAAAAATGAAACCATATGGATAATCCTGGTTCTTGCAGTAGTAATAGAGATAATATGATTTTTGAATTTCTACAAAAAAGAAGGGAAGGGATGATTCATAGGTTGCATGTTGCACTTATATATGTGGACCCAAATTCATTTTTAGAAGTAAGAAAATGTATGCATTCTCCTATTTCTAAAATCTACTTTGCTAATTAAGGAGTTCTTTAAAAGAATGGCTGATAGATGTGATGAAAAATTAGCAGATAGCTCTATTTTGCATCCTTAAGAGAGAAAAACTAACATGGAGGGCTTTATGGATGCTCATGGGTCTATATTATATAAACATGGTAGTTAGCTATGGATTTCACTTTTAAAGGTTTGGGAAGAAGTTAGTTATGCATCGCTATTGGTACAAAGATAGTATAGATCTAGACTACTCACATCCATAAACCATGAGCATAACTAGCTAGAATTTAACTATAGACAAAAAGTTATGATAGACAAATGCGAGAAGTCATCAAAGAATAAAAACAGCTTTTAAAATGGATTTGGCCAGATTCATATATAATGTTACTCCCCTATACATGGTATGAAAGGCAAAATGAGTAAATGATAAATTAGTACCCTTAAACAAAAAAGGTGCTCGACTATTTGATCTACAATTTGAGAAAGCCCCCTTCAAATGGAGGCAATGAGGTAAGAATTTGGAAAGGAAAGGGCCATGCTAAACAAGGAAGCTGCATGGCTTTGAGAAAAAGTTACCCAAATGCAAATTAAAGATTTGATATAAAAATCTAAAATGGAATAGAGAAAGAGTGAGATATAACTAACAAAGACTTAAGAAATCTGCATTTAGAAAACAAGAAGTTAAGGATAAAGATTAGAGTTGGGGAAATCATGTCCTTCAAAAAACAAAAAAAAGAAGCTAAAATGGCTTAAGAATAAGATGGAGTTTTGGAAAACCAAAGCCAAGAAAGAAGAAGAAAAGGGCATTGTGCTATCTTATGTAAGGCAAAAATAGAATAATATATACTTCGCCATAATTTCTAAGTTAGCAGGACTGCTAAAAAGAGAATGACAACTAATAGCTGTGTTGTAAGCTAAAAAAGAAAGGTCATCAGCGAAAAAAAATCCTTGTCAATAGAGTTTAAAAGCTAAAATGTTTATTACAAACTTATAGGTATCACTTTGACCTATGTTGATGTCTTGGGATAGGAAAGAGAATGAATGGCAGCACATTTAGCATATTACTACCACAACTTGCACAGAGAGATAAAGATTTAGTGAGCATTTACTACATAAATATTTAAGGCAATGTGTGAAGTGAGAAAAATATGAAAAAAGAGATAGGCTTTGATATGATAGGTCTTTTGGATAAGAAAGCCTAAGTTGAGGCTTTTGGATTTTTTTAAAGGAATCCAAAGCTTAGTATGATCCAATTAGGTGTTTCTATGGAAGATGTAATTGATGAAATGGAATAATGAGATTAATGCTTTTGTTGAAAATTATCTCCAAGTCAACACTTTCTATGCATTCATCCATTTATTCATTTATTCTTTCATCCATTTAGTTATGTTAATTTAGAAGTTTCATAAGGTTTTAATCCATAATATTTAATAAAATGTACCAAAATTTGCAAATCAAAGGAGAAGTTTAAAAATGCACCATTATAACACTTGCATAAGGATTAGAGCTATGAAGAAAGAATTGATTACTAGAATAGGGAAAAAAAGATTTAGTGAGAGATCTAGGAACATATAGTAAGGAACCAAAAAGTAAAAGGATGCGAATCCTTATAAAGTCTAACCTTATACATGTATGGGATTTCAAAAATCAACAAAATAAAAATAAAAAAGCAGTGGAATATTTTAAATATACTAATAGCTTGACTTTCTTCCAGATCTTTATGGAGGGATTTATATGCAATAAACTTTAAAATTTACTTGGTTGAACTTATAAAACCTATGTATGCTTATCTATTATCTAATTTCATCTCAATTCTCATTAATTTACAAACAAAGCATAGGAAGTAAGCTTAGATTTAACTTAACAACATGTTCATGACCTCAAATCAATATTTCAATCATTTAAGTTTAGATTTAAACATGCAAGCTCATAATTTTATTAAATTAAGTACCAATTGGAGCTTAGTAAAGCTCAATCTAAATATAAATCATTAAGTTCATCATTATTTAACTTGATCAAAACTCAACCTATAAAAATTTAAGTTGACTAAACCTATATCCAACATATACTCTCAATATCGAGCACGATTTGCTCTCAAGAATCATGAAATTCAATTTTACATCATATGATTTCATCTTTAATAACAAGGATCTTAGCTTATTTAAGCTCAAAACATCAAGATCTAGCAAAATGAAGTTGACTAAAACCTAGATCCAAAATTTTTCCTTGTTTCAACACTTGGTCAAGCTAAATAATCATGATTTCAAGTTTATTTCTTTAGTTAATCAATAAATCATGTATTAATCTCATCAAAATGAACTTAAACCTAGCTTATATCAAGAAAACAATATTTCATCAAGAATAAAGCATGGTAAAAAAAATGAAGAGCAAAAGTCTTGCTAACTAAATTCAATATAGATAAGATTAAGCTTTAATTAAGTTTTAAATCATGCTATAAGCTAAAAATTAAAAAGATTAAGAAAATTAACTAATCAAACTTCATTCCTTTAAGAAGATGAGAGAATTTAAGACAAAATTCCAGATATTTTGCTAGATATTTTGAATGTGTATTAATGTGTATGTGAATGTTATTAGACAAACACTCCTATTTATAGGCTAAGTGTTGGTGAGCAAAATTCCCCTTATTTATCACATGTCGATTGGCCAAGCCATAGTTATAGACTAATCTTGTACAATTTTTCTTTCCATCTAATTAATCTTGGAATGTTCTCATAAAAATGCAATTGAGTGTTCTTTTTTGATTGCAAAATATCACTTAATGATCGTCCCTCGAAAATTTTAGAATTTATTATCTTGAACCTCTCGGATTAGGCTTTGCGAAATTTTTAGCAGCTTAACTCCTAGGTTTTTTCATGACCCAATCTTGATTATACTTTTTTAACCTAAAATCTGTATGCAATTTCATTTTGATGTAATCAATTTTGAAATCTAAGCTCTAAAACTCCTCTAATTTAAAAATCTAACTTTAGGCATTAAGTTTGACTTTTTATAATTGACTTTGCCTATTGTTGACTTTTTATTTACTGTTGAGTTTTGATTTTGGCTTCTAAAACAAGTCTTTCCTTCATCCGAATGACCTTAATAATCACTCTAATTATCTCAGGAGATATTATATTGGCCAAATTTTATTTACTCAAATTTTTGGGACTTAAGTCTTTATTTTTTAAATCTGGCACTTATTCCCTAAATTGGACAATCAAGTTTAAATGCCTTATTTCATCAAACTAAGCTTATAGAATCATTCTAAAACCTTAATTAGACCTTACTATCCTTAATAACTCATCTTAAAGGACTTAGACTAATAAAATTCTAATTAACCCCTAAAACTAGGAAATGATCAAATTAGAAACTCAGATAAAATAGTTTTTACAAGCAAGTCTTGGTATACGTCAGGATAGTCTTGCGGAAAGAAAGTTTGGTTGATGATTCAAAGAAATTTTAAAGAGTTTTATGAAACAAATCAACATATATTGTGTCGCCAAGTAACCTTTTTTCTTTTTCTCTTTGGACAATCTAAAGCGGGTGCGTATGACTTAAAAGATATATGGTGATGTGGTTGAGCCTTTGAGTTATCCCTCAGTCGGGATTTGGATTAAGCATGATAATATGAAGGGAGGAGAGATTGTCGGACGAATCACTCATCCAACTAATTTTAGAAATTTACCATGAAGTAACTATAAATTTGGAGTCGCCATCGACCATTTTAGGCTAGGCAGAATCGGATGCCTATTGAAAACAATATCCTGAGTCACAAAACTTGAGACATTGATTTCTAGGTCTACAAGGTCTAGAAATTTGCTAGTTCGGTTTGGGAGTTGGTTATGCATGGGGAAGGATAAGCATCTCACGATGCCTAAAATCAGTACCCACAACTATATCTCGCTTCGACTTTGGCTTATGGTTCCATTTGGTCATTATTTAAATATAATCCCCGTAATGCATGAACTTTTATGGAAAATGTAAATTCGGGTTTTGAAAGATAATTTGATATGACCTAAGCACCGCAAAGGTATAAGGAGCATTGAGATTTTTATGAAGATGATTTACAGATTAAATTTTAAAAATTCAGATATTTCATATTAGGTGCTGGAGAGATACTGACACAGAACATTGCCTTGTAAATTTTTTTTAAAAACTAAGTTTAAATATGAATGCAGGATAATCACTATAAAAAGAAAACGTGCTAGTAAGACGAAAAGTAATATAATAACTTCACAAACAAATAACAACATATAGAAGAATAGTAAAAGAAGGGACAATCAGGATGTATCATAATTGTCTTCGATTATTAAAGAATAACCGGGGTGACAATTTGGAGACATGTTTGGATTCAATAGTAATTTGAGGGATGAAAAAAGTTTTAATTGAAACAATCTGAGGTATCCGAAGAGGAAAATTTTTTAGATTTTTGAGGTAGAAATGGGGTTGGAGTATCTTTTCGAAAAAATAGGGTTGGAGTATCCCCAAAGATAAATTTAAGAAAATAATTAGGAAACTTGAATATATTTAAGAAAGAAAATTCAAGTTTTTTAGTGCAAAAGAGGTTGGAGTATTCTCTTAGAGTGATAGGGTTAAAGTACCCTCAAGAATGAAAATTTTTAATGATTTAAAAAAAGTAATTAGGAATCTTGAATAAACCTGAGAGATAAAATTCAAGTTTTTTTGGTGAAGAATGGGGTTGGAGTATCCCCTTGGAGAGGTGGGGTCGGAGTATCACCTAAAGATGAAAAATTTTGGATGTTTTAAAAGAAATAGATGTTTTGGAGAAAGAAAAGAAGAGGTATTTGAATAAAATATATTTTTGTCTTAAACCTTGATTTGAGCCTAAAAGGGTTTGTATAGTAGGAATTGGATGCACTTCTAGACGTTCAAACATCTCTATGGTGGCGATTTGAGAGATTAGGTTAATTGTAATTTTATAAAAAATAGGGTAGCATCGCACTGTCTCACTTCTTGAATTTATTCTGGGTTTATCTGAAGGCTTCAAGGGGTAATTAAAGTACTGTTGAAAAGGTAACTTGACAAGAATTAATATAAAAATATTTTAAAAATCCTAGAAAATCATCTTCTAGGCAGAATTAATTTTTGGAGTTAGGTCTATTTTGACATTAGGAGCATGTACAAGGATGTGATGGACTTTGAAAAATCATTTTGGGCTTATCCAAAATTGTTAAAATTGTAAACAATACCTTTCTAAAGAGGGAATCTTTCCAACTTTTTGGAAAAAATATTTAAATAATATAAAAAAAATCTGATGGGCCAAAATTGCGCACAAAATATAGCATGCCGATTTTAGGGGTTCCAAACAATAAAGGTTTTAAAAATCATAACTCCCTCAATCGGGATGATTGAGGGCAAGCAAGACACCTTTGCAAAGGTATTTTGATGCCCTTTAAATGAAAAATATAAAAAAAATTAGAAAAAACCATTTATTGTTTGAAAATAAATTTTAAAATTCTGGTTACAGTGTTGCCACAGCAAAAATAAAAGGCTATTCGATTTTTTGTGTTTCTTAGGGTCAAAATCAAGCTATGGACGTTCGAACATCCGTAACATAAAGGAATGAATGACATGGATATCATGAGTTTATTCCATAATCCCGGAGAATTTTGGGACAATGAAACAACCCATTGACCATGCCACCTCAAAGATGTTAAACTCAAGATCAAGGCTTAATATATTTTCAACTAAAAGAGGTCATTTTTTATTAAAAGACAGCATTTTAAAACTTATTTTACCATGAATCTAAGTTTAAAATGTTTAATTTGCCCCCAAGATTGGAAAACCAATTTTATGAGAACATTAAATCCATGCTATTCTCCATTTATTAGAGGTAGCATGAATTTTAACCTGGGGATTTTTGAAAATCAGATTTTATTCAGCAAGCAAGCATCTTGATAGTGATAACATATGCAAACATACAAAGATATTTTGACATGAAAAGGATGACAAAAAAGCTGAAGAGGTGACAAATAAGATGCATGGAAATGATAAGTTTATGAATGGCATCAAAAATCATGTTATGAAAGATGACATGAACATATTTAAGCAAAGAAAAGGATGCTAGAAATTTCAAGACAACATTTTTATGCTATAAGACTCTTTAAAATGCAAGAAAGTGCATGAGAATACTCAAGATATGTTAGGAAGAACATCTAAGCTTATGTTAAACATGTGCAAATAAATGAAACATGATACAAAATGCATGAATAAGGGATTGTTTTGATGACATAATGAAAAATAAGAAGTTTGGCCTACCTAGCAACATCAAGGCATAAAAAGAATGTCAAGATCCTAAGACTACCACAACCAAGGCAATAATAATGCATAAGGGACCTAAGGTGGTCATGGCATCATGAAGGGCTTTCTAAAATGATTTAAATGATAAAAATAGAAAATGTATGGAATAAGGTAGAGAAAATATATCTTGAACTTTCCCTTTTACTTGAAGAAGTGACTTTAAACTCAGTTTCTTCCCTCTTTTTGCTATTATTTATCAAGAAAACGATGAAAAGAAAACACTTTCTAGTATTACTGTTGTTGCAACATGCCTTGGAGTGAATCTTAGTGGATCTATGGGTGTATACAACTTAAAATATTTTTCTAACTAGGAAATGTCTTCTTGACTGAGACTTTTCGTTTGCAACGTGATTAGAATGAGAAAGTATGGATTCTCAACTTGTGATACAGTGAGAGGGACCATAAGATGAATAGCTTGGATGACCAACACAATGTGGCCAATGCTTAGAGTCGCCATCGATCATTTTGAGCTAGGCATGACCAGATGCCTATCGAAACCTATGTTTTGAGTTATGAAACTTAAAACATCAATCCTATGGTCTACGTAGTACAAAGATTCACCGTTTAGGTTTAAAAGTTGGTTACGTACGATAAGGTACGAACCTCTTCGAGACACTCAAAATCGGTACCTTACTAGTTATATCTTATCTCAGTTTTGATTCTTTCGATCTTAACTCGTCACTATTTTGATATAACCCCCTTTTAATGCATGAATTTTATAGAAATACAAATCTAGATTTTGATGAAAAGATTTAATCTCATATATGCCCCGAAAAGATAAGGAATATAGAGATTTTCAATAAAGATGACTTCTAGATTTTACTTTAAAAAATGGAATATTCCACTTTGGGCACTGGAAAGATACCCATGAGGAATATTACCTTTAGTTTTATTTGAAATGATTGGAAAGCATGAATGCAAATAATCATCACAAAGAAATCATGTTGGTAAGGCAATAAATGAAGTAACATAAAATGGATCATTCAATGTAATAAAAAAGAAAAGGGATGGACAATTGAAATTTATCTCGCATATCTGGGAATAATCGAATCGATAATTTTCGAGATGTATCTTGGTTTTTTGATTAAACGAGGTTTGTTTGACATATTCATGGAAGTCTGAGAAGGAGAAAAATTAATTGTAGTTGAAAGATAGGGTTATAGTATCCCCTCGAAAAGATGGGGTTAGCGTATCCCCGTGGATGACAAATAATTTTGACAAAGGAAGATTTTTTAATCTTGACAATTTTGAAAAGTGAGGCTGGAGTATCCCTGTGGATGACAAATCATTTTAACAAAGTAAGATTTTTTAATCTCGATAATCTTGAAAAGTGGGGTTGGAGTATCCCCTTAGAAGGTCGGGGTTGAAGTATCTCCAAAAGTGACACTTCTGACACTCTTTAGAGAAGTTAAGTTAGAAAACTTAAATTGATAAAACTTTGTGATTTAGAAAACGAGTGAGCATTTTGACAACTTTTGGCAAAAAAATTATTGTGAATAAGGATGGTAGAGATGTAAAAAATATATTTGTGCCTTGATACAAGCTTATGGGAGGTCAAAGTATGTTCTCAAGGCTGATTGGGGTGATATGGTAACATTCAAATGTCTGGAGATGAAGCTCGGGAAAACAACTCAATTTTGACCATACCTGAAAACTGGGGATAGCATCACACTATTCTTATTTCTAAAAAATCATTTCGGACTCATTTGGTATCAAAAAATTGCAAAAAATACCTTTCTTGAAAGGAAATTTCATGAATATTTTAGGAAAAATGTTGGACGGATTTGGAAAAATCATTTAGTGGGCCCAAAGGACCCAACTAGAATGCACATTGTTAAGTTCAGAGATTCCAGATAGTCTAGGTTTAAAAAATCATAACTCTTTCATCTGGACTGATTTAAGGGTGAACAAGACCTCGTTTTAAAGATATTGTGACACACTTTGAAATAAAAATATTATAAAATTTATGAAAATCGTTTGGGAATTTAAAGTGATTTTTCAATTTGCAACAGTGCTGCTACCAGCAGGGGACAAAGTAAAGCAGAGGATATTTCCTATTTTCTTTATGTTTGCGGGTCCAAACTTGCATCATTGACATTTTGAACATCCGTGATTGAAGGGAATGAGTGGCATGAGTGTGGCGAACTCATTTGCATAGCCTCGAACTAATTTGGGATGATGAAATAGTCTATTGATCATACCACTCAAGGTTTTGATCGAAAAATGAGGCACAGACATTTAGGGAACGAGTGTAAAGCCATTTTCATTGTAAAATCAGAAGATTTAAGCTCGTTTAGCCAAGATTCCAGATCTAGAAAGCTTAATTTTCCCCAAGATTTTTTTGCTAACTTTAAGAAAAATGCCAAGTTCATTCTAGTCCTTGCTGGTTGAGGTTAGCATGCTTGGCTTGGGGAGGTTTTGAAAATCAAATTCTTTTTGATAGCCATCAAACATGCATTTAGACAAGGAGAAGACAATGAACATACAAGGGGATAACATAAAACATAAATGGGGATGCAAACTTTACCAATGGTTTTGACAAAAAAAGTGTTATGCACACATCTGATGGAGTGAAGCATGTTGAACATGATAATGATTCGTGACAAAATGCAAGCTACCATATAAATATGCTTAAACTATGCTGGGCTAAGGATTCATACATGGATTAATCATAACAAGATGCATGGATATGGCATAAAATGCATGAGCAATAGCTATCAAAATAATAAGGATAAAATGATGCATTTTGCACATCGAATGGGCATTAAGGCATCCAAATCCTAAACTACCATAACCAAAGGCCACGATAATACATGAGAATCCTAAGAGGGTGATGGAAGCATGGAGAGCTCACTAAAATGATGAAGATGCTAAAAAACAGAAAATAAAAGTGATAAAGTATGAAGTTATACTAACAAACTTCAATTTTTTTGCCAAATAGTTAGAGCAGTAGAGATGGCTTGAATTTCCCTCTTTCCCTTGTTGTTGATAAGCAAGAAAAAGAAAAAAATAATGAGGTTTTGGTTCTGGTATGAATGAGGGTGATTTTCAAAATGTGTAATGGTTGAGAGTAAGTGTTTTGGGGCTGTTTTTGGGTTATGTGTGAATAGCTACATGATTTGGTTTTCTTGCTATGTGAATGTGTTTTTGGAAGCTAAAACAAGCTAGAATCTAAAAAATCCTTCGGCTGAGATGTAAGTGGTCTATTTATACCAGCATTTTGGAGCCAAATTAGAGGTGTTTTGGTCATTTCTCAAGGGGGACAAAGTGAAGTCAGCTTGATGGCTATAGAGTAGCTGTAGGGAGCAACTTGCTGCCAATGTGATGGACATAGGGTGGCTGGTTTAAATGTTGAAATTATTTTCCAGCAAATAGGGTGGCTGATGGTGTTCTTGGTCAACAAACTAGGGAGGAGTAGGGTGATTATGTGACATTGACCTTTTTGATCTAATTTAGACTTCAAAAATGTTTTGATTAATTCAAAAGTCTAAATTTGTAATTTGATATGGGTTTTGATCTTTTTTTATGCAAAGAAACGAGTTAAAATCAAGTTTTGGATAAATGGTGGATGAGTCAAAAATGCTTGGACCATAGAAAATAGCCTATATGTATTGATACATTGTAGAATGTATCGATATGTTTGGTCAAAAAACCTTAGGTGTATCGATACAATGAACATTGTATTAATATAATGATTATTGTATCAATACTGTGAACCATTATATCAATACTATAAACCATTGTATCGATACATGTTCACATGTATAGATACATTTCTTTACAGAATACATGTTTTGGTCTTGGCATGGCCTAGTATCGATACATGAGCTCCTGTATCGATACATAAGCTTGTGTATCGATAAATTTACATGTTGTATCAATATGAATGGGGACATTTCAAATTTTTGGATCGTTGGAGCATTGTATCGATACATGAAAACCATGTATTGAAACATTTAAGTAGAATTATGAATTTTCTCATATCTTTTATCCCTAAACACCTTGAACTACATCTTATGGTGCCATATCTTTGCATTTATCTTTGATATGATCCATGGACCTTTTTGACCATTTCAAAAATACTTTTTCACTTAGCGACATTGTTATCATTGCTCCCTCTTACGTCTATGCCCTAGGTTGCCAAAAAAATTAGCCTAGACAAAATAAGGTGTCTATAGTTGCCCTTCTTTGACCATTGCTGAGAATTAAAATAGGGCAATGATAAATAGACACAATTTTGTCTAGGGTGGAATGACGCTCCCCAGAACACCTACAAAGAAAGAAATTTTAATTAATATTTTCATTGTGATAAGTGCAGTGTATTGATGGCAATCCTAATAGAGGTTTAAGTGAATTTTGTAAGGTTTGCCTTCCCTACTAAGGTGTTAGGTTTTTTAAAGTTTGACCCCCTTAGGCAGGTGCAGAGTAACACGGATTTTTGATGTGGGTGCCACCAGCTTGTACAGATTTTGACTTAAACTTGGGGTGCCACCAGCTCGTATGGGCTTTGATTCGAGTGCCGCCAGCTCGTGCAAGCTTTGACTTAGACTTAGGTGCCACCAGCTTGTGTGAGCTTTGACTCGCTTGGGTGCCACCAACTTATGTGGGCTTTAACTCGGGTGCTGCCAGCTTATGCAGGGTTTGACTCGGACTAGGTGCCACTAGCTTATATGGGTTTTGACTTAGACTAGGTTCCCCCAGCTCGTGTGGGTTTTGACTCAAACTTGGTGCCACCAGCTTGCATGGGCTTTAAAAATGTGCCACTGGCTTATGGGCTTTGAAGATGTGCCACTGACTTACGGGCTTTGAAAATAGTGCCACTAGCTTGTGGGCTTTGAAAAGGTGCCACTGACTTATGGGCTTTGAAAAGGGTGCCACTGACTTGTGGGCTTTGAAAAAGGTGCCACTGACTTGTGGGCTTAATGTCGGTATGATTGGCATCCGATTGTTTGCAGACAAGTTTGTTGCCATTGGCTTATGTGGGCTTAAAAATGTTTTTTAATATTGAATAATGCTTGGTTTACGAAGCTCAGAGTTCTTACCAGGGAATCCTTAGAAGCTTGGTAAAACTAGCTTGAAGTAACATTGCAAACATCATGATGTGTGATGGTAATGTGAATGTATGATATGGAATGCTATCATGATTGTATGATATGAAGTCTAATACGAGAGATAGCCATAGTTTTTCTTATACGTGTTTAGACTCTCATAAGAACGGTGATTCATCTTTTTTGTAACTATGGACAAGAATTTTGAGATAATGTTTGACTTTATCTAAGGCTTCTAGACAGGCCTCATTCCACTTTCCCAGATTTTGTTTGTGAAAGAGCCGAAAAATGGGATCACATTTGTCAGTGAGCTGGGATATGAATCTAGCAATGTAGTTTAGTCTCCCTAAAAAGCTTCTCACTTTCTTTTAGGTTTGAGGTGGTGGCATATCTTGAATGGCTTTAACTTTGTCTGGGTCAACTTCAATTCCTTTTTTGCTGCTATAAAGCTTACTCGAAATGACTCTGAGGGTACACTTGGAAGGATTCAATTTGAGTTGAAATTTTTGTAGCCATTCAAAACGTTTTTAAAGGTCTGTGACATGCTCATCCTTTTTTATTGACTTGGCAATCATGTCATCAACGTGGACCTCAATTTCTTTATGCATTATGTCATGGAACAGGGCTACCATGGCCCCTTGTTATGTTACCCCAGCATTTCTAAGTTCAAAGGGCATGAAATTATAGCAAAACATTCCCTACATGGTTACGAAAGTTGTTTTTTCTATGTCTTCGAGCGCCGTTTCGATCTAATTATAGCTCGAGAATCCGTCTATGAAGGAGAAAAAAGAATTCTTGGCCGTGTTGTCTACCAAAATGTTAATGTGGGGTAACGGGAAGTTATCCTTTGGACTAGCTCAATTTAGATCTTAATAATAAACGCACATTCATACTTTACCGTCTTTCTTTGGGATGAGATTATATTAGCAACCCATTCTGGATACTTGGCTATTTTGATAAACTCTGCATCAAACTGCTTCTTAACTTTTTCTTTAATTTTAAAGAGCATTTTCGACTTCATCCTTCTTAACTTTTACTGGATCGGTTTGCATTCAAGCTTGATAAGAAGCTTGTGGACCACTATATCAGTGTCCAATCCTAGCATATCTAGATATAACCAAGCGAATACATCATAATATTCCTAGAGTAATTCTACCAACTTGGTCCTAGTCATTAACTTTATTGAGGTTTCGATTTTAACCTTCTTTCGATCTTCTTGAGTACCCAAATTTATTACTTTCATTGGGTCTTTATAGGGCATGATCTGCTTCTCCTCTTGCTCAACTAATCGTAAGAGGCTTGGTGGTATGGAGCTTTTTTTAAACTCTTCTTCAGGATCAACTTCACTAGCGCAAATTGACTATTTGAAATCAATCTTTAGAAACCCATTAGACACATCCATGTCACTGTCATCAGGACACCTTAAAGGGTGAAGAAATAAACATTGCAAATAGCATACATACAACTTAGGGTTTCAAATAAGAATGAAGGCAAAAGAGTAATTAAGACAAAGAGATTGAAAAGTGATGTAGGCATGTAATATGGAATGATATATGCAAAAGTCATTTCATTGATAATGTTTGATAAAAATGCCCCTTACGTAGGACATCTGCCTACCTTTGGGCAAGGGCAGGTAGGTTTTTGTTTCTTAACATTGCATAAAAGGGACAGGAAAAGTGTAAGGGCTTCCATCATGATCTCACCATCAAAATCAGGTATTTATGGAAGGACACAAATTCTATGGCTTGGTATCCTAGAGATCGAGGTAGTAGAGGGCTTTGTTCAAGATGACCAAAACATCTTTAGCCTTTTGCTCTTTTGGTTAGCTTGAGTCGATTCGTCCTCTCGAACAAAATATCTCATAGAGAGACAAGAACATTATCGGCTTTAATTCCCTTTCTTAACCTAATGATCATGTCATCTCTTAGTTATGAATCATCATTTCTTACTGCCTTCTTGATTGTGCCTTGGCCTTGAATCCTAAGCCTCTTTTGTTGACTTGAGTGGTGACCTACAGAGCTTGGGATATCCCTTGCAGATTCTTGCCAAGCCCTTTTTTAGCACGTGAACCTTTGCCAACAGTCATTTTTAAAACCAAGTGGGTACTCTTTGATAGTTGGGGTCCAACTATTGGCAATCTTTCTCCCATAAATGTTGCATTAACGAACGTGAAGGATTGGAAGGATTACTCAGGTGCATCTTTATTGGGCTTTATGTAGATCTTTTCAGTGAAAGTAGTGGCGATCATTTCTTTTTTAGCCTCGATGGTGACTACTTTGTCATCTATCATAAATTTGAGCTTCTGATGGAGAAATGATGGGATGGCTCCGGTAGAGTGTATCCATGGCCTTCCTAATAGGCAGTTGTAAGAAGGATTAATATGAATAACTTGAAAGTCCACTTCATATGTACATAGGCCTATCTAGAGTTGGATTGTGATATTTCCAATTACTCTGCGACATGTTCCATCAAAGCTCAAACTATGGTATGGCTACTTTTGATGTTAGACTGATCGATAGGGAGTTTGCTTAATTTAGTCATAGGCATGACATGGGTAGTGATATGCAGAGCTTTAAAACTGCCCCTACCTCCAGGTGGGATCTTACCATCAGTGAAGGAGATATAATTATTAGCCATGATGTTGTTCACTAGCTGATCCAATTTGCCCACAGAGACATCTAGTGGCACATATGCTTTGTTTAACACCTTCAGTAATGCATTTCGGTGAACCTCTAAATTAAGAAGCAAAGATAGCACAAAAATCTTTGCGGGTTGTTTGCTTAACTGGTCTACAATGTAGTATTCACTATGCTTGATGAACTTGAGAAACTCCATGGCTTCTCTTTCACTTACTGCTTCTTTGACTTTTTTGGGCTCAAAATTCTTTGCTTGGGCCTGAGTGGTATTGGTGTTTGGAGATGCATCAACCTTTTATTTTTCTTAAGCTGGCAGAGCTACTGCTACAGGTTAGTTGACTAACTCCTGACAGTTCCATTGCAGCAGTTGAGGGAGTTAGTTCTCTGATCATTGCTACCTGATTCTCGTACTTCCATGGGATAGCTTTGTTGCTGTTATATGGGAATCGTTTAGGTACCTCCACAACTAACTTTGGTGTAAGTATTGAAAAACTGACCTTAAAACTTGATTTGCCATAAAAAATGAGGGGCGATTTTTCCAGTAAGGCGGCTACGAGGTTTTATCCCATATCATGTTGATAGATTCAGCAGTAGGTGTGATTTCATGATAGAATTCTATCTGGTCTTCATTCAACATTCTTTGAACCATGGACCTAAACTCCCTGCATGTTTGTAGGGTATGACCTATAACTGTGTGGAAGTCATAGAAGTTGTCGGGATTGTCTTCTAATTTTTTTGTTGCGTTGAGCAACTTGACCTAAATCAATGCCTGCCAGATCAAGAACTTTGGCATCCTTACATCCTCTATGCTTGCCTTGATTTCATATTTGTTCTTAATGTCGATTATATTTGCAGCTGGCTTAGTATGGTTTGGTCAAGGATTGGCGGTAACATTTGGTCCCTGGTTTATCCTAAACTACAAGACTTTTGAGTTAATTTAGATTTTGCACATTTCATTTGAAAGATATGCAGTTCTCAATGTCATGCACTGCTGCCCCAACATGGTATTCACAGTGAGCGTTAGGGTTATACCATTGTTGGTATTGTGGCTTCTTTTCTAGGACATAGATTAGGGCCACTAAATGATTTTAGAGCAAGGTTTGGCAGAGCTCCTTATAGGTCATAGGGATGGGATCAAAATGTTGTCTTTATTGGTTTGCACCTCGATTGCCAAGTGCATTATTGGTTGCTCAATTGGTACTTTACTGAACTTGTGGAGGGTAGCTTCATGGTAGGTTGGATGGGATTGCAAAGGATAGGTTGTAGGTTATGGCATTAATTGGCTGAGGGGGTATAGTGATAGAGCCAGAATACAACGTGCTTGGGAAATGAGGGTCGGGTATTTGACACCATTTTAGCTGAGATAAGCTAGCATAACTTATGGCATTGGCCTCTCTTTCCTTCTTCTTATCGGCAATGGGCTTCTTACTTAATCTAGTTGTTTCCCCGATAGACATGTACCACTATTAATGGTCCATTGATTTGGGACGATGAAACAGTCCGTTGATTATGCCACTCAAGGTTTTGACTAAAAAACAAGGCATGAACATTTAGGGAATGAGTGTAAGGTCATTTTTGATGCAAAATAGAAGATTTAAGCTCATTTAACCAAGATTCCAGATCTAGAAAGCTTAATTTTCTCCAAGATTTTTTTGCTAACTTTAAGGAAAATGCCAAGTTCATTCTAATCCTCATTGGTCGAGGTTAGCATGCTCGGCTCGGGGAGGTTTTGAAAAATCAAATTTTTTATAGCCATCAAACATGCATTTAGACAAGGAGAAGACAATGAACATAGAAAGGGATGGCACAAGACATAAATGGGGATGCAAACTTTACTTATGGTCTTGACAAAGAAAGTGTTATGCACACATATCATGGAGTGAAACATGTTGAAAATGACAATATTTATGACAAAATGCAAGCTAACATATAAACAAAATATGCTAGGCTAAGGATTCATACATGGATTAATCATAACAAGATGCATGGATATGGTATAAAATGCATGAGCAAGAGCTATCAAAATAACGAGGATGAAATGAGGCATTTTGCACACCAAAGGGGCATTATGGCATCCAAATCCTAAACTACCACAACCAAAGGCCACAATAATGCATGAAAATCCTAAGAGGGTGATAGAAATATGGAGATTTCACTAAAATGATAAAGATGCTGAAAAACAGAAAATGAAAGTGATAAAGTAGGAAGTTATACCAATAAAACTTTAATTTTTTTTGCCAAATAGTTAGAGCAACAGAGATGGCTTGAATTTTCCTCTTTTCCTTATTGTTAATAAGCAAGAAAAGAGGAAAAACAATGAGGTTTTGGTTGTGGTATGGATGAAGGTGATTTTTAAAATGTGTAATGGTTGAGAGTGAGTGTTTTGGGGCTGTTTTTAGGTAATAAGTGAAGAGCTACAGGATTTGGTTTTCTTGATATGTGAATGTGTTTGAAAGCTAAAACAAGCTGGAAGCTAAAAAATCCCTCAACTGAGATGTAAGTGGTCTATTTATACTAGCATTTTGGAGTCAAATTAGAAGTGTTTTTGGTCATTTCTCAATGAGGACAAAGTGATGTTAGCTTGATGGCTATAGAGTGGCTATAGGGAGCAACTTGCTGCCAATGTGATGGACATAGGGCGGTTTGTTTAAATGCTGAAATGATTTTCCAACAAATAAGGTGGCTATTGGTGATCTTTGTCAACAAACTACGGAGGAGTAGGGTGATCATGTGATAGTAACCTTTTTGATCTAATTAGATTTAAAAAATGTTTTGGTTAATTCAAAAGTCCAAATTTGCAATTTGATATAGGTTTTGATCTTTTTTGATGCAAAGAAATGAGTTAAAATCGAGTTTTGTATCAATGATGGACGAGTTAAAATGCCTAGATAGTGGAAAATGGCCTGTATGTATCGATACATTGCAAAATGTTTTGATACATTTGGTCAAAAAACCTTGGGTGCATCAATACAATGAACATTGTATCGATACAATGATCATTGTATCGATACTATGAACTATTGTATCGATACTATGAACCACTGTATCGATAAATATCAATACAATGATCATTGTATCGATACTATGAACCGTTGTATCGATACTATGAATCATTGTATCGATACATGTTGATATGTATCGATACATTTCTTTACAGAATGCACGTTTTAGTCTTGGCATGGCCTAGTATCGATACATGAGCTTTTGTATCAAAACATAAGCTTATGTATCGATGCATTTACATGTTGTATCATGGGGACATTTCAAATTTTTGGATCATTGGAGCATTGCATTGATACATGAGAACCATGTATCAATACATTTAAGCAGAATTATGAATTTTCTCATATCTTTTGTCCTTGAACTCTTTGAACTACATCCTATGATGCCACATCTTTACATTTATCTTTGATATGATCAACGGGTCTTTTTAACCCCCTCAAAAATATTTTTTTGTTGGGTGACATTGTTATCATCACCCCCTCTCACGTCCATGCCCCAAGTTGCTAAAAAAGTTGGCCCAGATAAAATAAGGTGTCCACAGCTGTCGCTCTTTAACCATTGTTGAGAATCAAAATAGGGCAAAGACAAATAGACACTATTTTGTCTGGGTGGAATGACGCTCCCTAAAACACCCGCAAAGAAATAAATTTCAATTAATATTTTGCTGTGATAAGTGCAGTGTATTAGCAGCAATCCTAATTGAGGTTTACATGAATTTTATAAGGTTTGCCCTCCTTACTAGGGTGTTAGGTTTTCTAAGGTTTGACCCCCTTAGGCAAGTGTAGAGTAACATGGATTTTTTATGTGGGTGATACTAGCTTGTGCGAACTTTGACTTAAACTTGGGATGCCACTAGCTCATATGGGCTTTGATGCGAGTGCCATCGGCTTATGCAAGCTTTGACTTAGACTTGGGTGCTACCGGCTTGTGTGGGCTTTGACTCGGACTTAGGTGACACCAACTTGTGTGGGCTTTGGCTCGGGTGCTGCCAACTTGTGCGGGCTTTGACTCAGACTAGGTGCCATCAGCTTGTATGGGTTTTGACTGAGATTAGGTGCCACCAGCTTACTTGGGCTTTGGAAAGGTGCCACTAACTTGTAGGCTTTGAAAATGGTGCCATGACTTGTGGGCTTTGAAAAGGGTGCCACTAACTTGTAGGCTTAGAAAGGGTGCTACTGACTTGTGGGCTTTGAAAAGGGTGCTATTGACTTATAGGCTTTGAAAAGGTGCCACTGACTTGTGGGCTTTAAAAATAGTTTCCGCTAGCTTGTGGGCTTGATGTTGGTATGATTGGCATCCAGTTGTTTGCAAACAAGTTTATTGCCACAAGCTCGTATGGGCTTAAGAAGGTTTCTTGATAGGTTCCTCCTGAATAATGCTTGGTTTACGAAGCTCAGAGTTTTTGCAAAGGAATCCTTGGAGGCTTGGTGAACCTGGCTTGAAGTAACATTGCAAAAATCATGATGTGTGATGGTAATGTGAATGCATGATGTGGAATGCTATCATGATTGTATGATGTGAAGTCTAATGTGAGAGATAGCCGTAGTTTTTCTTGTACATAATTCAAACTCTCATAAGGATGATGATTCATCTTTGTTGCAACTATGGATGGGAATTTTCCTAATCCTGCTGGGGATTATAGGTTGTCCCGGCTTCATTGGGGATATGATAAAAAAATATATTCTCGAGAATTTGGATTATTGCATTTCCCGATTCAGGAGGCTCAATCATTTTCCTAACAATTGGAAGGCATTGTTAACAATTTGGAGATTGTTTGACTAATTAGGTTGATGTATCTAGCTTTGATAGGATCCTGATAGAATGCATGGGTCGATTTTTGGTTAGCTTAACATTGTTTCTCTTGAGATGTAGTTTCTGAAAGCCAAAAATGGTTTGGTGTTGGTCATGTTGAGTGGATGTTTGGAATTGAAAAGTGCAGGATCTTGACGATTAGGGTGTGAGCAGAGTTCCCTGTGCTTTCCTTTTCCTTTTAATGTAATATCGAAATGTCCTATTGCATATTTTAGTTGATTATCAAACATTATCAACTAAATGATAAGTATAATGTAAATTGTACAAGGGTTAAAAGAAACAAGGCAATATTTATTCATGATAACAAAGAGACATAACTTGGTATATCTTTTGACAAACAAGTGATAGGGTGGCCAGAAGGATGATCTTTTGGGCAAAAGATGTATCTGACGATCATGACATGAATGTTTTTTAGGTGCTTTCTAGGATCTTTCTCAAACAATGAATGTGACTAGTATGAACTGATCTTCGAAAGATCCCCAGGATTGTTTCACTTTGTTCTGTAAGTGATCTCAGTCTATGTCCCATCAAAATTGATCTTCTCAAGTTAACTTTATAGGTTTTCAACTGTAGTCGGATCGATTGCCCAGATGCCTTTTTTGGATTTTTATCTAGACCTTTTTTTTCTTCTTTCTTTCTTTTTTTTTGTGGTTTTTTTTTGTTTTTATTTTCTTTTTTCTTAAAAGACGCATTTTTAGGTTGTCGCCCTCTACGTGTTTGTTAATAGAATCTGAGTCGACTGGGTTGGGCAAGGCATTACCGTCCATTTCTGACAAGATTAAGGCCCCTTCAGAGAAGGCTTGCTTCACGACATATGGTCTTTCCTAATTAGAGGTCCACTTGCCCCGTGCATCTTTGTGAATTGGGAGGATCTTCTTTAATACCAATTCGCCTGGGTGAAACTATCGTGGGTGCATCTTTTTGTCGTGGGCTCAAATCATGCGTCTTTGATATGTTTGACCATGGCAGATGGCTTTCATGCATTTTTCCTCGATAAAGTTGAGTTGGTCATATCTGTTCTTGACCCATTCAGCCTCTTCAAGTTCGGTTTCCATCAAGACTCTGAGAGAAAGGATCTCTACTTTGATAGGCAATATAGCTTCCATCCCATAAACAAGGAAGAATAGGGTAGCGCCTGTGGAAGTGCAAACTGAGGTCCGATAGGCATGAAGTCTTTGTAAGTCTCAGCCATTTTCTCGACTATTCTTTTGATGTTTTTGTTAGCTGCCTCGACTGCCCCATTCATCTTTGGGTGATAAAGGACATAATTATGATGCTGGATCTTGAACTATAAGCAGACTACTTTCATCATTTTATTATATAGGTTGCTTGCGTTGTTTGTAATGATTTGGTTTGGGAGGCCATATCTATAGATAATGTCCCGCTTGACAAACCTACAGACAGTTGATCTAGTGACATTAGCATATGAGGCAGCCTTCACCCATTTGGTGAAATAGTCGATTGCTACTAAGATAAAATGATGCCTATTGGAAGCTTTAGAGGTGATTGGCCTGATCACGTCCATGCCCCACATGGAGAAGGACCATGGGGTCGTCATGACGTGAAGTGGTGCTAAAGGGACATTGATCTTGTTCGTATAGATTTGACACTTATGGCATTTTTAGGCGTAATTAATGCAGTTTCCCTTGAGGGTCAATCAATAATAACCCACTTTCATGATTTGCTTGGCCATCCGATGTCCATTAGCATGTGTGCCACAAATCCTTTCATGAACTTCTTTTAAGATCTTTTTGGCTTCAGAAGTGTTGATGCATCTGAGCAATACTTTATCGTGACTTCTTTTGTATAAGATTTTTCCATCAAGAACAAATCCTATAGCCAGCATTCTGATAGTCCTTTTATTAGTCTCGGTAGCATGTTTAGGATATTGCTGATCCTTAATGTATTGAAAGATGTCATAGTACCATGGTAGGCCATCTTTCTCTTGTTCGATGCTATATGACAATGAATTGGAGTTATGTAGATGCTCATCTAGATGGAAGCAATATCCGACTCTTAGTTTACTTTAAACATGGATGACAAGGTAGCCAAAGCATCGGCTATTTGGTTTTTTTCTCGACGTAAGTGTCGAAAACTGATATCATCAGATTCTTTCTTGAGCTCTACTATCAGCTTCCCATACTGCATCAGCTTGGCATCATGAATTTGCCATTCCCCTTTGAATTGGTAGATGACTAGGGTTGAATCATTGAACACTTGTAATGTCTTGACATTCCTCTCAATGGTTACTTAAAGCCCCATGACACAAGCTTCATATTTTGTGATATTATTTGTACAGTCAAAATTTAGCCTTGCTGTGAATGGATAATGACTCCCGTTGGGTGACATCAATATTGCCCCAATTCCATGTCCTAGAGCATTTGATGCTCCATCAAAATACATCTTCCAGGATCAATCTTGATTAGATGCATTTTTGTCTTCAGAAATGCACATTAGATCTTCATCTGGGAAGTCAAAACTTAAGGGTTCATAATCACCTGCAGCTTGACTTGCCAAAAAATTAGCTATCGCACTGCCCTTGATGGCCTTTTGACTAACATAGATAACGTCATATTCAGAAAGCAGGACTTGCCATCTAGCCAACCTTCTTGATAGTGCAGGGGTTTCACATAGATACTTGATAGGATCAAGCCTTGCAATCAACAATGTGGTGTGATATAGCATGTACTGCCTAAGTCTCTTGGCTGTCGACACCAAAGCATAGCATAACTTCTTGACTGCAGAGTAGTTGCATCGTATTCCGTGAATTTTTTTCTTAAGTAGTAGATTGCTTGTTCCTTCTTTCCTGACTCGTCATGTTGCCCTAATACATAACCCATATATTTGTCGAATATTGCCAAGTAAAGGATTAAAGGTCAAGTAGGTACTGACAGTACTCACACTGATGGGCTTGATAGATAATGTTTGACTTTAAAGGCTTCTTGACATGCCTCATTCCACTTTCTCGAATTTTGTTTACGAAGGAGCTGAAAGATACTATCGCATTTGTCAGTGAGCTAGGATATGAATCTAGCAATGTAGTTTAGTCTCCCTAAAAAGCTTTCACTTCCTTTTGTCTTTAAGGTGGTGGCATATCTTGAATGGCTTTGACTTTGTCTTGGTCAACTTCAATCCCTTTTTTGCTGACTATAAAGCCTAGAAGCTTACCCGAAGTGACTCCGAAGGTACACTTGGTAGGATTCAATTTGAGTTGAAATTTTCAGAGCCGTTCAAAAAGTTTCTAAAGGTCTGTGAGATGCTCATCCTCTTGTGTTGACTTGGTAATCATGTCATCAACATAGACCTTAATTTCTTTATACATCATGTCATGGAACAGGGCTACCATGGCCCATTGATACGTTGCCTCGACATTTTTGAGTTCGAAGGGCATGACATTATAGCAAAACGTCCCCTATATGGTTACGAGAGTTGTTTTTCCCATTTCTTCAGGTGCCATCTTGATTTGATTATAGCTCGAGAATCCATCTATGAAAGAGAAAAGAAATTCCTGGTCGTGTTGTCCACTAGAGCGTTCATGTGGGGTAACGAAAAGTTATCCTTCAGACTAGCTTAATTTAGATCTTGATAATCAATGCATATTCATACTTTACCATCTTTCTTTGGGACTAGACTATATTGGCAACCCATTCTAGATACTTGGCTACTTTGATAAACTCCGCATCAAACTGCTTCCTAACTTCTTCTTTAATTTTAAGAAGTGTTTCTGATTTCATCCTCCTTAACTTTTGCTAGATCAGTTTACATCTGGGCTTAATGGGAAACTTGTGGACCACCATAGCAGTGTCCAATTGTGTCATGTCTTGATATGGCCAAGCGAATATATCCCGATATTCCTAGAGTAATTCTATCAGCTTGGTCTTAGTCATTGGCTTTATTGAGGTTTCAATTTTAACCTTCTTTCGATCCTCCTAAGTACCCAGATTTATTACTTTCGTTGGGTCTTCATGAGGCATGATCTGCTTCTCCTCTTGCTCAACTAATCGTAAGAGGCCTAGTGGTATAGAGCTTTCTTCAAAATCTTTTTCAGGATCAACTTCACTAGTGTAAATTAATTGTTCGAAATCGATCTTTAAAAACCCATTAAACACATCCATGTCACTATCGTCAGGACACCTGAAAGTGTGAAGAAATAAACATTGCAAACGGTATACACATAACCCAGGGCTTTAGATAAGAATAGAGGCAAAAGAGTAATTGAGACAAAGAGATTGAAAAGTGATGTAGGCATGTAATATGGAATGATATATGTAAAAGTCATTTCGTCAATAATGTTTGATAAAAATGCCCCTTACATAGGAAACCTACTTGCCTTTGGGCGAGGGCAGGTAGGTTTTTATTTCTTGACATTACATAAAAAGGACAGGAAAAGTGCAGGGGCTTCTATCATGACCTCATCATCAAAATTAGGTATTGTTGGAAGGACACAAATTCTACGGCTTGGTATCTTGGACATCGAGGTAGTAGAGGGCTTTATTTAAGATGACTAAGACATCTTTAGCCTTTTTCTCTTCTGGTTTGCTTGAATCGATTCGTCCTCCTGAATATAATATCTTATAGAGAGACGGGAACATTATTGGCTTTGATTCCCCCTCTTGACCCAATGGTTATGTAATCTTCTGGTTATAGATCCTCCTTTCTTGCTACCTTTTTTATTGTGCCTTGGCCTTGAATCCTAAGCCTCTTTTGTTGACTTAAGTGATGACCTGTGAAGCTCGGGCCATCCCTTGTAGATTCTTGCCAAGCCCTTTTCTAGCAGATGAACCTTTACCAATGGTCATTTTTAAACCTAAGTGGGTACTCTTTGATAGGTGGGGTTCAACTATTGGTAATCCTTCTCCCACAAATGTTGCATTAACGAACTTAAAGGATTGGAAGGATTACTTTGGTGCATTTTCATTGGGTTTTATGTAGATCTTTACAGTGAAAGTAGTGGCGATCATTTCTTTTTCAGCCTCGATGATGACTACTTTGTCATCTATCATAAATTTGAGCTTATGATGTAGAGATGATGGGATGGCTCTAGCAGAGTGTATCCGTGGCCTTCCTAATAGGTAGTTGTAAGAAAGATTAATATCCATAACTTGAAAGTCCACTTCATATGTACATAGGGCTATCTAGGGCTGGATTATGATATTTTTAATTACTCTGCGACATGTTTCATCAAAAGCTCAGACTATGGTGTGGCTACTTTTGATGTTAGACTGATCAACAGGGAGTTTGCTTAATATAGTCATAGGCATGACATTAAGGGCCAACCCATTGTCTGTGAGTACTTTGGGCAAAATGCATCCTTTGCAATGGGTAGTGATATGCAGAGCTTTAAAACTGCCCTTGCTTCTGGGTGGGATCTTATCATCAGTGAGGGAGATATAATTATTGGCCATGATGTTGTTCACTAGCTGATCCAATTTGTCCACGGAGGTGTCCTGTGGCACATATACTTTGTTTAACACCTTCAGTAATGCATTTCGATGAACCTCTGAATTTAGAAGCAGAGATAGCACAAAAATCTTTGCGGGTTGTTTGCTTAGCTGGTTTACAATGCAGTATTCACTATGCTTGATAAACTTGAGAAACTCCATGGCTTCTCTTTCACTTACTACTTCTTTGACTTTCTCGAGCTCAAAATTCTTTGCTTGGGCTTGAGTGGTACTGGTGCTTGGAGATGCATCAACCTTTTATTTTTCTTGAGCTGGTAGAGCGTAACACCTATCACTACGGGGTAAATGACTAACTCCTGAGAGTTCTATTGCAGTAGTTAAGGGAGTTAGTTCTTTGATCATCACTACCTGATTCTCATACTTCCATGGGATAGCTTTGTTACTCTTATAGGAAATGGTTTAGGTACCTCCACAACTAACTTTGGTATAGGTATCGAAAAATGAAACTCGAAACTTGACTTGCCATAAAGAATGAGGGGTTGATTTCTCCCGTAAGGTGGTTGCAAGGTTTCGTCCCCTATCATGTTGATAGATTCAGTAGTAGGTGTGAATTCATGATAGATAGAATTCTATCTGGCCTTCATTCATCACTCTTTGAACCATGGACCTAAACTCCCTACAAGTTTGTAAGGTATGACCCATAACTGTGTGGAAGTCATTGAAGTTATCAGGATTGTCTTCTAATTTTTTTTGTTGCGTTGAGCAACTCGACCTGAATTAATGCCTGCTAGATCAAGAACATTGGCATCCTTACATCCTCTATGCTTGCCTTGATTTCATATTTGCTTTTAATGTCGATCATGTTTGCAGCTAGCTTAGTATGGTTTGGTAATGGATTGGTGGCAACATTTGGTCCCTGATTCATCCCAAACTGTAAGATTTTTGAGTTAATTAGATTTTGCACATTTTGTTTGAAAGATATATAGTTTTCAATGTCATGCCCTACTGCCCTAGCATGGTATTCATAGTGGACGTTAAGGTTATACCATTGTGGGTATGGTGGCTTCTTTTCTGGGACATAGATTGGGGCCACTAAATGATTTTGGAGCAAGGTTTGGTAGAGCTCTTTATAGGTCATAGGGATGGGATCAAAATGTTGTCTTTATTGATCTGCACCTCGATTGCCAAGTGCATTATTGGTTGCTCGATTGTTACTTTGCTGAACTTATGAAGGGTAGCTTTATGGTAGGTTGGATGGGATTGCAAAGGATAGGTTGTAGGTTATGGCATTAATTGGCTAGGGGGTATGATGACAGGGCCAGAATACAATGTGCTTAGGTAGTGAGGGTCAGGTATTTGACACCGTTTTAACTGAGATGATTAGCATAACTTATGGCATTGGCCTCTCTTTCCTTCTTTTTACTGGTAATGGGCTTTTTACTCGATTTGACTGTTCCCCCGATAGATATTCTACCATCTTAATGGCGGCATCGATCATTTCTATGAAGAGCACTAAGTCTATGAATTCTTGGTGGCATTCCCTACGAGCTTGTCGTAATAAGGAGCACGTAAGGTGTGAATGAAAGTGACTGTCATATCTTTTTCTGTAAAGGGAGGATGTACTAGGGCTACTTCTTCTCTCCACTTTTGGGCGTATTGTCTGAAACTTTCAGTGGATCTCTTCTCGAAATTCATCAGGGAAAATCGATCTGGCACCCAATCTGACACGTGCTAGTATTAATTTAGAAAGGCCTTAGCCAAGTCAGCCCATGATTGGATTTTAACATTGTCTAGCTTGATATACCACTGAGCTACTGCCTCAGTGCAGCTATGCTAGAAGTAATGGATGAGGAGCATTTCATCTTTCTTATACCCAGCCATCTTTCACAGGTACATTCAGACATGGACAGAAGGGTCAGTGGTTCCATTAAAATTCTCAAACTCTAAGATTTTAAACTTCGAGGTAATGACAAGGTTAGACACCAAATATAGTGACTGCACGTCAAGAGCTCCAAACTTGTCATTCCCTTAGATAGCTTGAGGCATTTTTCTAGTAGCTGGAATTTATTCACTTCTTTCACGGTCATGGTGGACTTTTGACCTTTTATTTTTTCTAGTTCCTCATGGTCAAGGGTTATCAGATCTGCCAATAAGACTCCTGCATTCACCCTTCAAGTATTGGGAGTGAATTGACTTGTCATAACGAGATTTAGGTAGATAACTTGAGGAGACTGAGCGGTAAGTGTAGGAATGGGTCGTCGTTCTTGTCTAGTTTCCTTTTGGATGGGTTCTGGATTATTGGCAGGGGACTTTTAGTGTTGGGAGGATCATTCCTTATTTCAGCAATGCTAGCATACCCTTTTTCTTTCGTACAGGCGGTCATTAGTTCCATAAGTTTTACGATTTGATTTTGCACTTCGTATTGCTGATGAAGCATCTGGTCTTGTGATTCCTTAACCATTAGCTTAAGTCATTCAATACGAGCTTCATGGTCACTC